>DWGO01000387.1:0-12615 GCA_018247635.1 Eurytides dolicaon deicoon
TGTAATACAGTTTCACATTAAAATCATTAGTCATAATTAATACTAATTATTTATAGGGTTGCCAGTGATGTTTAACATTCGGCCATCCTGCATGGTCAGTGTCCCACGGCGTTCCTCGCGTCCAACAGCAGCGAAATTGGAATCCTGAAAAAGAGAAAAAAAAATATACGGCAGTTTTTTATCACCACAATTTATGCGAACTGTTTTACTTCCTAGTTTATACATAATATTACATTAAGTGGAATTGTCAAACACAGTCAATGTTTAGGGCAAAGACTAGATCACACAGCTGCCCTTGTACCCATAGTCTTATTCACACAGTTACTTGTGACTAGAGATACGGACTTGATCACAAAGCGGTCCTGGTACTGATAGTTCAATCACACGGTCATTTGTAACTAAAGATAAGGACTTGATCACACAGCTCGTCACACAGCTAGTCACACAGCTAGTCACACAGCTAGTCACACAGCTCGTCACACAGCTCGTCACACAGCTCGCCACACAAGTCGTCACACAGCTATCCTTATAATTATTTATATACTGCTCTCATATTAATTTGTATAATATTTGTGTATGTATTAAGGTATCGTGAAGGTGTCATAGTTTGAAAAAATATCTTAATAATTCAACTATATTTAAAACATATCTTTAATTCAGTTTACTAACTTAATAGTACATTAATATGTCTGTCTAGAAGTTATCAGTTTTGACGTTACATGTAATGGCCCTAGTTTCTCTATTTTATATCACATAATCAAGGTATGTTAAGGGTATAAATAGTGCATAAGCGACCGATTTTGAAAGTCGCAAATAAATAATAAAATAGGAGAATCGCACATCCAATATCATCGACACTGAACGCACCCAGTACTATTGACATATTTGTTTTTGCATACTAATCCTGCAGATAATTTTTTTAACTCTCGAGAAGATCTATCAAATCGTCTTTATCTATTTCCCTATCAGTTTCCGAGCTATCATCAGATATAGTGGTCCTGTACGGACGAAGAGATTCACCTCGAACAACCGCATTGAATCTTCTGTAGCCTTTCATGCCCTTTATACTTGAAATCGTATATCTATCTAGCGTATGTTCTGCTTTGCATACTTTGTAGGGTCCTGTATACAATCCACTGAGCTTTCTAGTAACACGTGCGGTCGCATCTCGAGATACGCCGCCCTTCCATAAAACTAACTCCCCTACTTTATACTTTAAACACCGCTTATGTCGTCTATCAAATCTAGATTTCATAACGGTCATATTTTTGTCTATACGTAACTTAGCTATTCGTCTATTACACTGCAACTCTTGTTGTTGCTGTTCAGACGTCTTGGATGTATCAGATGGAAAGGCAGGATAACGAAAGTTTTTATGACCGAACATGAGATTAAAGGGTGCAAAACCCGTAGTTGCGTTCGGTGTATTATTAATACCCCAGACGATATCATCTAACTTAGTATCCCAAGTGCATTCGCTTTCCGACATAGTGTTTAACCCATTCAGCAGTGTACGATTTACACGCTCGACTTGACCGTTAGAACGAGGACTGGATATGGCATTTAAAATGTGTTTGAACTGCATTTCTTGGGAAAATTCTTTAAAGTACCTGCTGGTGAAGGCTTTACCTCTGTCAGTGATTATTCGAACGGGGTTACCAAATTGAATAATAATTTCCTTTAATAAACATTGTCTCCATAGAGCTACAATTTTTGGCAGGTCGGGCAAAGACAAACTTAGTAAAGGCGTCAATAACTACTAGAATATAAACGTTACGCTTAAGTGTTTTAACAAAAGGGCCCAAGTGGTAAACATGTAACGTATGCATAGGTATTGCTGGCTTACTGATAGGATACAGCTCTCCTTCTGACCGACCGTATGAACCTTTATTAAAAGCACATTGCAAGCAACAGTTAACATATTTTCTTATAAATCTAGTCATACCTTCAAACCAAAATTGAGCTTTAATGGTTTTTTCGCATTTTTCGAATCCGGGATGACCGACCTGGTCATGAAATTTTTGCAATAGGCCGTATTTCGCTAACTTTGGAATTACGAAACGTTCTCCTGCAATAGTTTTTCTAAAGAGAACCTCTTCTTTTATAACATAGTCGACTGATAAATTCGCTTTTGGATTTTCCTTAAGCTTAGCTATAATATTTTGGATTTTATCATCTTGAATTTGTAACGATAATAACCAATCAGAATTTTGAATAATAAAAACAGAGTTAACAGGGGGATTTCGGCTTAAGGCATCCGCATGTTTCATACGATGGCCCGGACGATACTCTATATCTAGGTCAAAATCTTGAATAGTAAGCCACCAACGAGCTATCCGTGGAATCAAATCCTTTTTTACCAAGGTTGTTCTTAATGCAGCACAATCAGTAATAACCTTAACTTTAATACCAATTAAATAGATTCGAAACCTTTTAAGGGATTCTACAACAGCAAGAGCCTCAAGTTCATAACTATGATAATGCCTTTCTTCACAACTAGTTACCCTGCTAAAATAGGAGATTGGCTTTAAACTACCGTCGGTTTGATATTGTAGCAGTATTCCGCCTAAACCTATACTACTCGCGTCTGTGTGTAATTCGGTTGTAGAATCTCTATTATATATACCCAAGACCGGCCTTTCGATTAAACGTTGCTTTAACGACTGAAATGCTTCTTCCTGCTCCGAATTCCAACGCCAAGATATATTTTTCTTTGTCAGTTCGGTTAACGGTCGGGCAATTTGAGCAAAACTATGGATAAATTTTCGGAAATAAGATGTTAGCCCGATAAATTGTCTTATCTCGTGTACATTTTGTGGACGTTTATATTCTGCGACACATTTTACTTTTGCCTCTCCCGGTTGTATCGTTCCAGCAGAGATTTCGTGGCCCAAGTACGTGGTAGAATTTTTCAGAAAATTGCATTTACTTAGATTTAATTTTAAATTAGCTTCTTGTAATACCCTCAAAACGTTTTCTAACAATTTTAAACCCTCCTGAACTGTGACTGAAGGAATCATCACATTATCCAAATAAAGTGCAATATTTTGATCGACTCTACCGAGGGTCATTTGAATTAAACGTGAAAATACAGCAGGTCCATTGGCTAATCCAAATGGCATCTTCAGAAATTCGTATTGCCCTGATGGTGTCACAAAAGCTGTTTTGTGAATTGAATTTTCATCGATAGGTACTTGGTAATAACCTTGGGCGAGGTCCAATGTAAAATAATACTTGCCTGACAACCTAGTCACCTGATCATCAATATGTGGCAACGGGAAGCGATCTTTAATTGTATTTGCGTTTAGTGCTCTGTAATCGACACAGTACTACGGGGCTAGCATAGTCCGACGCGGATTCTCTAATTATACCTGCTTTTAAAAGATCTTCTATTTTACTATTCACAATTTCATTTTCTTTATATGACAACCTATACGGTTTACGATAAATAGGTCGATTGTCAATAGTACGAATATGCAATTTAGTTAGATTAGTACACCCTAGTTCATTAGTACTTCTAGCAAATGAATGACCATATTTATTTAGTAGCTTTAATAATTGATCGCATTCATGTTTCTCAAGTGTACCTTTATTTATTTCTTCAAGCCTAATGCTAACTAAATCTGACCGAGAACATCGTTCTACGGAATAAACGAAAGAATCTTGTTTTACCCGCAGCGATATTAATTCTGCCCTAGCTATCAATCGCTGTGCTTCCCATATAATGTTTTCGCTACCTACATTAACAATTTTAAGATAACAATTATCTGAATGAATAATTACCGAAGGTATTAAGTAAGCTAACCCACCTACTTGCGACCATACTGTGTGCGTCAGAAAGGTGTCTCTTCCTCCCATGTTATTATTAGAATCTATAAATACTTCAACGTATAAAGCGCATTGTTTAGGTATAGTGACTTTATGCTTTAAGTAAACTGGAAATTTGGATATAAAATCGGATGAATTTAAATCCAGGTCTGAAAACACTTGATGAACAACTTTACTTGAAACAAATTGTACCGAGTTGGCCGTAGTAACCAAGCTAATGCCTTCATTATTTATCATTGATTGTCCAATTATTAAGTCGATGTCGTACATTATACTATCAGTTAACTCAACGGCACCATTTAATACCAAATTGTCAATTAACACAGTGATATTACAAGAACCTAAAGATCTTTTGCAACCACCGCCAAATCCTCTCATAATAATAGAACTGGGTTGGATTGGTATTTGTAGGTTTTTAGCCTGTGAAATAGTAAGAATATTCAACCTACTTCCAGTATCGATATAAGCATTTAGCTGGCGACCCTTTATGTTTACATGTCTTTTATAGATATCCACAAAAATATCATACGTAATACGTAAAACGTTACCAACCTTTGGCACTCTAGGCTGAGATGTTTCAGCAGCAAACCAGCATGTTGCCGTCGTATGACCACTACGATGACACGTATCGCATCGTTGTTGCTGCCTACAGTCTCGCGCCTCGTGACCCTGGCGACGACAAGCGTAGCAAATCTTCGGTAGAAACTGGCGTGGCGGCGCCGCTAAAGTGGTCACTCCATTGCTACCTCTTCGCCGAAATGACCTCCGTGCAGTGTAGACGGAATCAATTAGATGTAAGTTTTCCAATGATGACAAGTGGCCGAAATATAATTGTTCGGGTCTGTCGCAACAATAAACCTTCGTGTTAACCTGAAGTTCAGTAAGTAGACCACGAATTATGCAAGAATTGCCCGATCACCTTCTATACCGCACTTTTTAAGAAGTGAAAGCTTTTCGTGGCAGTATTTCGTTATAGATTCGGAGTCTTGCTTCGTGCGGGCAAGCATCTGCTCCAGTCTTACTCTACGTATTCCGTAGATCGCGGGAAAGCAATAAAAAGGGCTTGTTTCCATTCTTCCCTCGTGAGGTCGTAGTTATCGAGATCACCATACCACTCGCGGGCCGCGGACCGCGCTTCGTAACCGTAATTGCATCACAAATTTCCGGTCAGTATTATTCCATCTATATACTTCACCGAGCTGGTCGATCCTATGAAGCCAACCTTGAACATTGGTGTTACTGTTTTCGGGTCTAAATTCAGGAATAACTTCTGCGACGGTAGGAGACACGCGTTTTTTCTTAAAAACTTTTTTTTCTGTCTCATGGACGGTCAAAACAAAATCTTCGCCATTTTCTCGTGCGTCGTAAATATCTGTCGTTTGATCCTTTGTATTTATGGACTTTGGGTGTGTTCGTTTTCTCTGGTGTAAACCACTTACATATGGCCCAGACATCACGAAACTCTATGCCACTTCCGAAATATTACAAGAGTGGATAGGATGGCCAATAACACACGGATATTCATCTTCACTGAATTTATTATTTGTGCTCATTGAGACTATCAATCTTACAATTTTAGAAACTTTCTCTATAATTTGCACGCTATATATTTGGCTTATAATTTTACTATGACTCTCCAGCAGAATAACGACTTAATCTTAAGACTGAAAGCGACGTATATATTGTAATACAATTATACACTTCTTATATACCAAGATCTTGTCTATGACATAAATTGTTAAATAGTCTATACCAACTCATTAATTTTAAATTCTTGATAATTGTATATAAAATTAATATTTGTCGATAAATGATTAACTCATTTAGAAATTATTTTTATATTTGCAATATAATTTCACATTAAAACCATTAGTCATAATTAATATTAATTATAATATTATTGATAGAGTTGCCAGTGATGTTTAACACTAGCAAGCCTTTATTTTAATAGGACTACAATTAAATTTTCTTAAAAAGAAAAACGACTGAAAACAAATCTAAACATACTCCAATCTAAGTACATTTTTTATTCGATTTTAAGGAATTCCTTAGTGTATCTTCAAAGTTTAAGGTTCAATGATAAAGAGAAAATTAGGCTATTTTAACAATTATAGTGACAAGTGACTAAATCGTTAGTTAACATTTTAAAATATGTGCAAAGAAAAATTAAGATGTATTGTAATTTCTAATTGTTAACTCACCAGACGAATCATCCGGACGCAACTAGTTCAAGATGAATACTAAATGGTATTCAATTCGCTTTAAAGAGAAGTTCTTGAAATACGTTTCGGGCGCACGGCAATGCGTCGTTAATCTCAATTTATAAGGGTACGACTTCAATGCAATTTAAAGCCATTCGCGAGGTATTAGAGGTGGAACGATTTTCGGAAATCACCCGCGCTCGAGTTTGAAAAATAACCGAAGTTAAAATCGGTAATTGATGGGCTTGTTTTTCGTTAGGAGTTCAGGAACCATAGTCACAATGCACGTCGGTTGTTAAGTAGTCGAATAATTAATTTAGAATACTTGCACTTCCAAAGCTCAATAGACCAAGCAATGAACTCGATGAGTAAATGAAAAAAGATGTGGTAATGTTTTTAATTACAAAAATAATTCTTCACCTTCTTCACCGTCGTAAATTACTTGGATATTGGGTATTGACTTTCTAAAGTACACTAGGGAACTCCATACAAGTTTCTAAGTGGTAGGACTCTTTTTTAGGTACTGCATTGCCAGTTATTCAACCGCCAAACAGTAGTGATAAAGCACTGCTGCGATCCGGTTCGAAGGGCAATGATGCCAGCGTCAGTAATTAAGCTGATGTCATTGCCGAGTTCTATCTTTATTGGCATGGAGATAGAACGTCTTGTATCTTCGGGTGACAAGCGCAACGCAGGGCCTAGAAGATTCTCTGTGGCACTTTGTTGTTATGGGCAGGCGAGGCGTTTCTCTTACCATCAAGCGTTCATCTTGTCACTTTATCTGATAAAAAATACAATCAAATGGGAAATATATGTTGATGATATTAACAATACTTCAGTTTTGTTTCAAGTCATTTTCTATTTGTATTTTGTTTTATTTACATATATACAGGTTGTCTTTAAATATGCGCATAAGTTTGAGTGCTCATACTTTTAAATTATTTACGAGCCTCAGAAATATCTTAAAATAGCACGTACACGGGTATATTATCACTTAATTACTATCAACTAATATGTAGTTAGACCGCTCACATTCTACGTTGTATTAGTATTTGCTCTGCACAAAAACGAAATATTACTTAGCGCTACGTAATCGCGTTAAAGATTGATCGATGTTTTGCTCATCTTCTAGGTATCGGACTCTCTGGTATGCAGGAGCATTGGCCGAGTATCGTATAGAAGCTCTAACACGCGGAGATACGATTTGAAATCGACTGTTCCTATGTTGCTCGGACTACATGCAACTGTACGGACGGGATTTCTTACTTTTCACGTTCAATCGTTTTTGTCTTAGCTGTCTCTCCGACTGCCATCTTGGATTTTTATTACCATGAAAAAAGGCAATAGGCCAATGAGCTCGCTTCGTGTCTTTTACCCGTTTGAGTATCGTGCCTCATTCAGTTCGGTCGAGTGAATTAATTAAAAACGTTGACATCGTTCTGCTTAAAAACTTAAAGATGTGATTTGAAAAAAAAAATACTGTATCCTTTAAGATAGAAACATTTTGTATTATAGGGGAATCTTACCAAAATAAATTTTATATGGAATGAGGGATCTGTTTTAGTTTATACAAATATTTACCCAAAGTGTGAATCCAATCCACAATTCGAGATGCCGAGACTCATAATTTAGCAACTGCGCCTTACGAATCATCAAACAAATATATTTTACATTTTTAATAACATATATATTTAACAAATAATTCAAAAATTAGTATAAAGTTCTAAAAGAACGCTATGTTTACACAATTAAAGATAAAGTGACATAATTCGTCGAAGGCGAATTAGATAACTCTTTCTAGGCTTCTTAAAGCATCTTTAGGGACAAAATTATTTTAATAAGCAATACTACTGTTTAACCATCTATTGTAAGTTCATCATCATCAAATAAAAGTTAAATATGTAAAGTGAATTTATTTGAGTTATTTAACGCTAGTGTCATTTGTGATGGTAAGTGCACGTTGGAAAGTACACTTGAACATACTGAACGGGGCTGCCGTCGCGACCAATATTGCCTAATAGCCTTATGTGTACAGCCGAGCCGGCATTAACATGTCGTAGGCACGTTTCACATAGAAAGTGGCACTTGCTGTTCGAAGACTGTTAATGCATTTTTAGAGAAAATTGCCTATATGTATTATGGTTCCGGTGTACGTGACCTATGGTGGCCCTATAGGTCCGCTGACCCTCTTCAGATAAGTTATAAAAATGTTGACAGTGATAGCTTATTTATGAAATATACGAAATTTCAAAGCATTGCTTGACTCTGTGCTGCGCTCGTGACCGTTCCAAAGTATCTATAACTAGTACTTTTTTGAATATATTGCCATTTAGAATGAAATATTAATGTTTAAACATTAAATTTTGGCAGCTGAGTAACTGGTAATGCCTACATAATACATAAGTACATAAGTACAAGTCGACCCATACCCATAATTTTATCGGCCGGAAAATTATGGCCACGATTTTCTGCGATACAGAGGGAAACCTGCTTATTGACTCCAGAGAGGAGAGTGTCACCATAACAGGGAAAGATTATGGTGCACTTTTACGAGGTTACGCTTATTTTAAGTTTAGTTTAAAATAATAATAACATCTATTGATTTCGTGTACAATCTTTGTGTTTATCTGCGTAAATACATACTTGTCCTAACAGATATTATAGTGACATGTGAAAATAACCAATAATTTCTTCCGATTAAAATAAAGCTATCAAAACTCCGTTGCAGAATTTCCATCGCCAAGATTGTGAGACATAATTAATGATAGAAATCACTGTATAATTATCAGCGAGGTAATTGAATTCGCCCGTGGGAAAGTAATTGCTGAGCGGCTGTGGTAAATCATCCGTGAAGTGGAGATGTGGAGTTATAACGTCAGGTTGGATGTGAAGATTTTTCATATTTGTACGAAATAAGCGAAATTCATAACTGCTTCTAACTTTAGAAAATTTTGATGTAAGAAAAATAAACAAATAGCCAATAGTTAAGATATGGACAAGTTTTTTTTACGAAATAAAGTGACGATACGAGCAAGTCGTGCGCCTGATGGTAAGCGTCACGTTTGCCCATAACAACATAGTACCACACAGAGCGTGCTTGGCTTTGTAATGCGCTCGTCTCCCAGAGATATTAGATGGTCATATTCATAGGCATCATTAACCTTCAAACCGGAACACAATAGTGCTTGTACACTTCTGTTTGGCGGTAGAATATCTGGCAATGCAGTAGTATCGCCTCAGTCGGACTCTGCAAGAGTCCTACCACTTAGAAAAATATTAATCAGTAACTAAGTTGAAACTATTTTTTTATTTCTCAGATGTTATGCATTATTAAAATACTGATAGAAAAAAAAACGCAAAACCATTAGCAAAAAATTATATAAATACAAAATTCTTTTCTCGCGAAAGAATCTAACGACTTAACTACTGCAACCAAACAAGCTAACGAACACATAAAAATACATATAGATTTTTGTTGGCATATAGGTCGTTCATAAAAATACGTCACGCTTACCATCAGGCGCACGACTTTCTCGTCTCGTCACTTAATCGCTTAAAAAAAACAGTTGACTCCCTCCTTGTTTTCCTCTTAAAACAACTTTAATGAATCGGATACTGCAGTGGCCAGGTACAAAGCGATGTACACGCGGTTGAATTTCTGGCACGCGTGACAGCCATACCGTCGTTATTAATTGCGGCTTTTACTCCGTACACACAAGCCTAAATTGTATAGTCGATATTAGAATTTAATTAAATTGTTGATAACATAACAATCCTGCTATGTGGGGTGTGTATGTAGCAAAGGCGAATCAATTTGTGGCCTCGTTTCTAGAAGATACGTATGAATACAACAATATTTGTAGATCACAAAATGTTTCAGTCCCATATAGAGATCGAATATTCAGCACGGTATACATCACGCAAGCTACTGGATTAGCAACCGAAGACGGGACAAAGAGTAAGGAGTAGACCAACAGCTAGATGGCAGGATGATATCGTCAGAGCAGCAGGAAAAGGATGGAAGAGGAAAACCTACAATAAAAGCAAGTGGAGTGCAAACGAAGAGGCCCTAGTCCATCAGTGGACTGATACGGGCTGAATAGGATGATGAGGATGATAATCTTCTGAAAATTCATAATGGTGACATATACACATGCACGTATAGCTTTCTTTGTACGATAATTTATTATTAATCAGCAACCCAATCATTATATTAATTGCTCCGAGCTTTAACTGTTTTACATCAAACACGACTGTAAATCAATAGCTTTATCATTATTTACACAGTTAATGGAATAATTACCAGCGTCTTGCTTTAGCCCTTGTTGTTGAACGGAGGGATAATTGCGGAAGGAACTTGCTCTCCTCATATGCCTTATGTAATGAAACCCAAACTGCTCCCGTCCTTCACGAAGATTAACTCAGTATTAACTCATAAAATAATAACGCACTTACGAACAGCAAACCCTTACTTTATCCGCCATAAAAAAAACTAATTTCGCTCACTGAAACCAATTCCTTTGTTTCCTATTCCCAAGTCGTCCAAGAATATTGTAAAGATAGACGAATATCATATCATTTTTTATTCTCTGCCATAATAAGTATAAACGTTGAGAAATACCATTAACATATTCAAATTACATCTATACAAAAACTCCAGTTTTTAATTATAAACTTAATTTGGTTATGATAAATCTATGGAAATTTTTACCTCGAGAGCCAACCCTCTGCACCGGTAAGGGTACAGTAATTACTTCTTTTCTTTATAATAAAAACGGATTAAACTTTACTTAGGGCGGCCTATTCAGTTTGTTTACTATTCAAAAAGGTCTGTTAAGAGAAAGAGAGAGAGCAAAAAAAAACTAATTTGCGCTCGCTTATTACAAGTATCTGATTCAACATTTTAATTAAGAATTAAATTAGGGAAGATTAATTAAAAAGTTGAGGCGTTTTCAGGAGCTGCCTTAAGATTTTGCTTATGTAACTAACTGTAATGTCTCGTGTGAAGTTGAAAATATATTAAAAGCTAATGTAAAGAGAATATTTCTGTTGCGGTTGTTTGAAGTGAACGTGAAAAGGAACACGGACAAATGCCGGGTCAAATTCGCCGTTTTGCGCGAGGCATTGATATCAATTATCAGGGTAGCGGGGCCGGCGTCCTATGCGCGAGTTGTTCCATAAAGCCGCTAATCCGGGCTCCGGCGAGCCACAATTTGTCCAAACGGTTATGTTATTGCGGCCGGCAAGTTGCGACCGCGGTTCACTGTGATTTTTCTAATAAAACGACCCTTCAACGTACATTCATGCGTGTTGCCCAAGATTTTATTCTATTCCCTTACCTAATAGGACCGTATCGGAATGTTCGATATAATTTAGTATGGTAAAGTTGTTCTTTATTTGCTCTTATTATTTTTAATGACATTTTATACGGTATACGTATAAAATCTTTATAAGATTTGTGAGCTAATATAGTATATTTATATTGAAATTTCAACACAAATGTATCTTCGTTGCGTTTTTATTCTGACAACCACTATGGGTTTGTATTTCTTTTGTTTCACTACAACCTTTCTTCTTATCAACAAAGTATTTTAAACTTGTACAAAAATTCGTTAGTTAATATTTATTTATAAATATGAAATATGATAATTGTTAATTTTGTGATATAATTAATAATATACTATTTATTTAATAGGGTGAAATAGTAGACAATATAGATATAGGTCATTATATTAATTGATCATTCAACTAAAGACAAGCGACCATTGAAGAGGCAAAACAGTCTAAATCAGCTTTAGTTTCGTATTAAACTAACAGAGCTGGGATATTGCGCTGTATATCTTTTCTACTAGTTCTCATTTCGTTACAGGCTAATTAATTTAGTCAACGTGCGCCCGTCACCCTCGCCGGTCCGGCTGTATATTGGACGGACTCAATTTGTCCAAACTGTTATTGCCGGACCAAGGGACCTTCGCTACCAGTTCTACGGAACGACCCATAACAGACAGCTAGCGTACCTCTAACTCCCTGGAATGGATACTTGATTAAGATACCGACTCATGTCACTTTATTTCGAGATTACATCTGACGGGAGCGCGGGGTCGCAATTTCTTTTATTGTTAATTTGGAATAAATCCTCTTGATTGTATCGCTGTCTGGCAACGGAGCTCATTTCGAACGGAATAAAAATAGGCGTAAAACTCTTTCGCCACCTAAACCGTTCTGTTTATATAACTGCGACTGTATATTGCGTCTTTTGGAAACGTACAATGAATATCTCACATAATACTACGCAATTATTAAATTGTATTAATACTTTCTGTGTAACAAACCAGATTATAGATTTCTCTTTTATCGTTGTGATCTTTGTAGACCAGGTTTAAAAGGAATATATATAGGAAAGGAATATGTATGGGAGACACCTCTCAGTGGTCTAGAGGTGCCACAGTTGGAATTGGGGACACGTCTGTCTTCCCCGGAGCGTGCATATGCGTAGTGTTGAGGGACATCGGTGCGTTCCACAGGAGATCCCGGAGTCCCTCCTAATACACTGATGGGGGCCACCGGGGGGGTTTTAGTGGGTAGA
>DWGO01000388.1:0-12608 GCA_018247635.1 Eurytides dolicaon deicoon
GATGTGCAGTGATTAAATCAAATCAAATCAAAATATCTTTATTCCAGTAGGCCTATACAAGCACATTCGAATCATGATTTTTACATATTAGTGGGTGGAAAGCTACCACCGGCTCGTAATGCAGCTCCGCTGGGAAGAGCCAATAAGAACTCAACAGTTTCTCTTTTAAAATAATGTTACAATATTTAATTATATAATAGATGAGCTATCCGAATAGTAAGCTAGCAAAATAATAAATAGTATTGCACTAAATCAAATATTTTATTATAATTTTCACAATCATTCCTAGATTTCTTTTGTCATAAAAATATATGGCATGATTGAAAATAGCTCTTGCTTAACCTTGAATGGAACTTTTACCCTCACGCACATTAAAAATTTCCCTAAAGTGAAATCAGCATAGACAATATTTAAAACTCATTTATAATTGCCGCATAGGTAAAATACAATATTATTGGATTTTTTATAATGAAAAACATTAACAAGAAGAAGTTTTAAAGTTCAGTATTTTCATAACATTCTAAATTTACATATATTAAATTTAGTTAAACAGTCTTTTCATCAAACTTTAATATATTTAAAGGTATGGTGTAAAATGTGAATAAAGTAGAAGCTCTACATATGTAGAACTTGACATTCACAAAGAGAAAAGATATACACCCTACTGTAAGTCATAAATATGTATATTTGAATTGCTTAACCAACAGTAAATTAAGCATTAAGAATAGAAAAAAATATTTTTTTTCAAAACTAGAACCAGATATCGACAAAGTGGCGAGAAAAAAAGGGAAAGTGACGAGATGAGCAAATTGTGCGCCTAATGGTAAGCATCACGCCTTCCCATAACAACAGTACCACATAGAGCTTGCTTGGCTCTCTCCTGAGCACGCTACCCAGAGATATAAGTTGGTCTATCTCTTTACCCTATGATTACGCTGGCATCATTGCTCTTCAAACTGGTGGAACTGCTTGGTGGCAGAATACCTGGCAATGCAATGTTACCACCCCAATCGGACTATGTAAGAGTTCTACCACTTAAAAGTTTTAAAGCTTATTTCAAATCTCATAAAGTTTTAAGGCTCAGTTTCCGATGCGACAGATTTGTAATATCAAAAAAAAAAGAAGGAATATCTGGTATACCACAGAGTTTACTACAGGACTAACTAATATCTGTTGCCAGTCGAGCTTTTATTATTTCTTATTGTTTAAAGTGTTCAGAGAATTATATATTGATGTATAATACTCGTATACATATACAGCGACTTTATTAATATTTTACTTCTTTTCTTCATTTCTAAACGTTCAAATTTGTTTAATAAAATATTTTTAATGTTCTTAGGTTATCAATAATTACATACACGGAATCACCACAAAAAAATAAGGCGATATCATTTAAAATAAAAAAAAAACTGTCACTTTATAAAATCTAAAGCGTTCAAATATACTTCGTTGGATTTATTCATGAAACTATTTACGTGTAATATTGGTTATAACCGTTACTATTAGGTTTATATAATATTAATTCTGAGAAATGCGTGATGTTCATCCAATTACAAAAACAAAACAATTCCAAGCCTTCCAGTTCAGCAAATTTTCTAAGAGATCGGGGTATGTTAAATATTTGCGAAGAATGTGCACGTTAAGTGGCTCCGAAGACGCTTCTAAAGTCAAATAACCCAAATGACTTTCATAGTCTACGGGGCAAGCAACGAGGAAATAAATTTGAGCTTGCTAGCTTATAGGTACTAATTCGAAAAATATTGTGCCTCAAAATACAAATTCAATTCGACCTGCCATCTTTTACTTATTACGGATTTTTTACAAAAGTGCATTAGCTACAAAATTAACGACGTGTGTCCCAGGGAAGCATAAACCTAAGTAAAAGTTCCATACTAAACCAAAAAGTACTTTTATGCGTTGATAACATGAACAAAATTTGAGTTTCTCCACTGAGTTTCCTTTAACAAAACGAAGAATCACGTAGGCGGAGCATTAGCGAACAATATCAAAAATCCCTTATACAACATCAAATAGGAATCGCAACCTCAAGCCACAGCCGCCTTTGGAAATTCCAAGAAAGAAACTTCAATAGAAATATGATAAGTCGCGATTCAAAGTTGAACTTGTATTCAGGCAACACAGTTAAGAAACCGATGACTAAGATGTGGCTAATAAATGTAGAAAGACAAATTATTGGAAGATAGAAATGTTTGGCGGAGACAGCGATATACTTGATCACCGGTAGTAAGGAGTTTTATGCCCCATAAGCCAATATATTTGCCGAGAATTCGGTAGTTATGGTCCTTTCGACTAATGTTCTTTTAAGCAATGAACTTCTTAAATTCAAATATAGTTATCTCTTAAAATATAAACAAATTGTACATTTTGTAAAACATAATGAGAATAACTTTATATCTGCATGCATTCTTAAATGCGAATAATATACATTATTAAATTAAACTATTTATACAGGTTTTACAACGTGTGATTTGGGAATTTTTAAACGTTTTACGCACTTTACAGAAGACAGACCCGCCAAGCAAGCAGTAGTGTTTAAGCACTACTGTGTTCCGGTTTGAAGGTCAATGATGCCAGCGTAATTACAGAGCAAAGTGATAGACCATGTCATATCTCTGGGTGATGAGCGCAGCACAGAGCCAAGAACGCGCTGTTTGCGCTTGCTCGTCTCGTCACTTTATCTCTAAAAAAATTATAGTATTTGACACATGTTAATATATATAAGAAAAATAAAGTATCTCCAATTACTTTGAATGCTTAAATAATGTGGATGTGATTTTTTTTGTGTTTTATTATTTTTATGTAGCTTTATGTTAATGACACTATTTAATGTGTAAAAATATTTATTAAACATTAAAATTTTTAAACTTATCTGAAACCTTTGTATTTTGAATACGAATTATACGACCCTTAACAAAATACAGTGGGTTGGGTACAGCTGGGTAACCAGCAGATTTAATTTTCACGTTAAAACAAATAAAGGTATTTTACCTCTGAAAATTTAACGCAAATAACATTCTGTTATATACAATTCCCTGAAGCAGAAGTAAGGTTTCTTAGCATTTTCTTTATTTGGGCAACTACGTATACTCAATCTATTTACAAATGCACATTCTGATGTCAAATGTAATTTATCACTTACTTAAATGAATAATGAAAGTAATAGTTATGAAAATTAAATTTGAAGATTAAATTACTTTTTTATTATTGTAATCGGTTAATAAAGCACCAAATTAACACAATTTAGAAATCTAATTTTCGATCATTTGCAGAGTCCGCTTATGGTGGTACCATTGCACTTTTTTTTTCTTTTTTTTTTTACTTGATAAAGTGACAAGACGAGCAGGTCGTCCGCCTGATGGTAAGCGTATTTGGCTCTGTGTTGCGCTCGTCACCCAGAGATATAAGATGGTCTATCTCTTTGCCCTGTCATTGCTCTGGCATCATTGTCCTTCAAACCGGAACACAGTAGTGTTTACACATTACTGCTTGGCGGCAGAATATCTGGTAATTCAGTGGTACCTCCCCAGTCGGACTCTGTAACAGTCCTACCAGAGTCCCAGCAGAGCTACTGCGCAGAGAATTAGTTCAATATAAATAAACAAATATTAAGATTCTGTGTACCTCTCATAATGAGTTGCTAAATAAAAATTGTTATGCTCTTTTAGTAATAGCACGTCTGTTGTTAGCTAATGAAAGTTAGATAACAAGTTAAACGGGATAGATTTCTTTTACAATAACTTAACAAGCTAAATATAAACAGAGAGACGTCGAATGTTTTATGTTTAGTATGAGATTAAAACAAATTGGTGTAGGAAAAAAAACGTCTTTTTCAAAAGAGAAATATTCAGCGCTTGTCCCCACTCTTACGCGTGAAATTGTTTCGAGAAACAATTCATGCGCAATTTTCTTAACGAACCCCTAGAGACAGGACAAATATCATTCCGATGTAAGTGCTTGTTAGCGCCGAGATCGGGGTAGGTGTTTTCGTTTCTCCCGCTTCGGGAACATTAACTAAATGGAATTGTTTTTTTGTATACGACGCTTATATAAAGAGGGAACGTCGCGTTAAATGTTCGGTCGAAATTAGTAGTAGTTTTCTAAAACCGTATTTTGGGACAACGTTAGTTGTGCCTTTATTTACATTCGTTGTTTGTTTTCTCCATTCCAATTAAATGGCAGCTAGTTTTGGTTCAACTAACGTAAATATTTAGAGTCGTTGAGGGAAAATGTTAAATGTGTGGCTACTCGACACAGGATTATCTTAATATAAATCGAGTTGACTAATTTATTTTAAATGCCCGGGGACTTTATGGTTTGTATTTTATTTTGAATTATTTGTTTAATATAATTCTTGTTTAATATGAGTACTTTTAAGTTAAACTCTTTAAATTTTTAATAATATGTCTTAGTAACAGAATTTTTAATACATGCTGTTCTCTAAATAAAATTTAGTTTAGATTTATTTATAGAATTTGGAAGGAATTAGATGTGTAATAAATACTCAAAGAATGTCGGTTTTGTATACCACACCACATTAATAATATCTATAAACCGTTACTTAATATTAACAACTTTATATGCATTTTAATACTAAATAATTCTTTAAAAATTTATTACGCACCGAAGCCCTTCCATACTTTATAAATAAACCTAAACTAAATTTTATTTAGAGAACAGCATGTATTAAAAATTCTGTTACTAAGGAATATTATTAAAATTTTAAAGAGTTTAAATTAAAAGTACTTACATTTATATTGAACAAATATATCACAATAAAATACAAACCATTAAGTCCCCGGCCAGTGAAAATAAATTTAGTAAAAGATTTGACTTAATTTTAACTAGAATGATTTGTTTATTTGCAAACAATGTCTTGACATCGATATAAGCGTAGATAACTACACTATTATAAAGGAACATACGTGGCCCTTTGACATTATAAACGGAGTAGCATTCGTTTTAGTAAACACATGTCACCTTATTTTCCATTTTTATTTAATGTTCCATTTTTTTTATGTTTTCTTATTTTAATCTTAATCCACTTGTGTAAAAAGTCAGCTATTGGGATATTTATTCAATTTATTGAAATGGATTATTTTGGTATCCTTTTTTTATTTTTTACTCATTTTATATTTACTATATTTCTATATTTTTATGTTTGATATCAACCCTTTTTGTTATGATAACTACTATGATTTATCAATTTTCTCGTGTGATGAATCAACTTTTGATAACTTCTCAACTTTAAATAATTAACTTGATGAAATACGTATTTCCTTGCAATGATAAATCGTTGAACACCTGCCACATTAATACTCAAAGTTTACGTTGAGTTTGAAGTATCATTCTCAGACGTATATATTCACGCAATTTTAATATCAGAAAGCTGGATTAAACCATCTTTAAGTTCCACTTTATTTCCACTAATGAACTTCGTACTAATTCGCAACGTTCGTACTGATAAAAGAGGAAGTGGAGTTGCCATTTATCTACATAAATCGATTTTTTATAAAGTGGTCTTGGCATTACCAAATACGCTATCTCAGTTGAATTCCTGATCCTGGAAATCCTCCCCCTCGAGTTGATTCCCCAATGCTGGGGGTCGTGACCTCGTCATAGGGTGTTGGATCCTGGAAATAGATGTAAAATATTAATATATTTGACATCTATTTCCAGGATCCAACATCATATCACCCTAATCACCGACAAGAATCGCCCTAATGGGTGATTCTTGTCGTCAGTATTTTGTGAATATACAACATAATTACACTGCATCATGGAAAATTTTTGTAAAGCAAATCGATAGGTTTTCGATACGGAGATTGGAGACTAAGGAGTTTTGGTTTCATAAACCTAATTTTGATAGCAGTCATCGGGATGTTTTGAAAATATAAATAATTTTTATTATATATACGTCATTTATTATAGTCTCTATAAACTGACTTTAATAAATAACGTATTTTAGGATTAGACCGATTAAACATCATAAATTACTATTAGCTAACCCAAGTTACTTACTACATCAGTTATAATACCAATATTATAACTGATGTAGTAGAACTTTGTATTTCTAAAATGATAATGGCTGTGAATGTAAATAATTCTGTATGCGGTCAAACTTAATCACAGCTTGCAGCTCTGCCATTATTTTGGGCACAAAACTACGTATACAAAGTAGGACATTTCAACAAACTACGGGTGTGGCGTTGTGAATAAATTTACACGGTGTTCCCGTAATGGTTTGTTACTTTTTACATATGTATATACAAGAAGTAACACCTGTGCATTACGAAAATATGAAAATAGTTATGTGTACTTTCGTTTGTACACTTTATAATAGATCAAAAATGTTTTCATTGAGAAAGAATTTCAAAAAAATTATTATATATAATGACAATAGATTTATTATGCTACTCTCAAAAGCCAAGCGAATTAGTTAAGATGTTCTTTTGCTTATAAGAAAATTGTACATTATAATATGTTACATATAAATATTAACATATATTTTAAAATAAAAGTAATTGTAGAATTATATCTCGTTTTAAAAGAGACAACCCCGTGACCAGGAATGCTGTAAAGAATTTGAAAGAAAAATATTAATGCCTTTCGAGTATATAGTTTAATATTTATTAGTGTTTTTAAAAAGATTTTTCTGTAAAACGATGATGTAATTGCGAGACTAAATAGAATTACCGTTGGATTTTAGTTAGTTGAGTTAAATTAGTTTTTTAGTTTTTAGTATTATCAGCGCGTTCTCTTTAAAATAAGGATGTTGTTTTCAGTCAGAAATAAATGACCAAACGGAATAAATATCTTTTTTTACGAGACAACAGGACTAAATGAACATGTCGTGTGCCTGATGGTAAGGGTCACGTCCATAACAACACAGTACCACAGAGCGTACTTGGCTTTGTGCTGCGCTCGTTACCCAGAGATAGAAGATGGTCTATTTCTTTTCCGTGTAATTACGCTGGCATCATTGCCCTCCAATCTGGAACAGAATAGCGCTTACACACTGCTGTTTGGCAGCAGAATATGCAGTCGGACTCCGCAGGAACCCTACCACTTTTTATTCTAATTAATGCTTCTAAACTGATTTATCATCAGTTTAAAATTCTTATTAGTTCAGTCACTTCTTATAACAAATTGCACGCCAGCAAAGAGTTTATTAGCATTCATTAAAAAATATGAACGTAATATATAGTAGGTCGTATCCATGAAAGCTCAGAAAAACGTATAGGGCTTAATGGAAATTTACTCTTCGTCCGACATGAATTAAGCTTGTAACACAAACGGTTTCACAGGCCATTTATTTTAATTGTTGACGCTCTGGAAAGACCGATCTTTGCCCTCGTATATATGTAACGTGTGTATAGTTGAGCTTGTCACACAATAACACCGTATTGTGCAGTTATTAACTATGTTTTTGATGATTCATGCTCGTGAAGATAATGTCAAAAATGTACGAGCAAAACTAATTCATGGAATGATACTCCAAGTATTTCTTTTTTTAATTTATTTAGTTAATTCAACAGTGCTTACAAAAAAAAATTATTACAATTAACTTAAAATAAGGCCAGAATAGGATTACACATTTAGTAGATTATGAATAGGCTAAGAAACGGTGATGTGCGTGAGAATGTGTGTGCATGTGTGTTAGCGTGTGTGTAGCATACATAACACACAATTATGCATAAGTTGGTGCTCTGTACTAAAATTGAGAATATATTATATTCTAGGAAATATTATATTACATAACGTATTTTTTAAATTTAAAATTTAATGGCACTTTTAGATAGATGAATAGATCTAAATCAGAATATTTTATTGTATGTGCGAACTGCGCGACATAAGACAGAGTTTTGAACAGTTTGTGATAACGTAAAGTGCATGGGGTAGTGTAGTTCGCCGAATTCGATGAGAGGGCATTGAGAGAGATACGATAGACAGAACTTCTTAGACAAGACAAACGCTCTAAGTAACATAATGATTTCATGTATTTACGAAAACGATAAACATTATCAATGCGATGAATCAAATGGAAGGTCAAAAATGAATCTAACATACGGATTTTATCATTTTAAATTCGTGACGGCAAAACGTATCATATGTATTATGTATCTACGTACTTTTTACTATAATAACGTATTTTTTACAATGTTAATACCATCGCTGCTGTAAAAAGTATACATGAACAGTTTGTGAAAAAACATATTTACTTTTACGCGATGTTGTGTCAGCAATTTTATTACTTTAAAGAGAACCGTTTAAATTATTCCTCGTCTAATTAATAATTTACCCACCGACATAATAAAAAAAATCACACTGACTAATATTAAGCAAACTTTAAAATCTTTTTATATAGATAATATGTATGATAGCTCCTGAAAAAGAAAATTAGTTTAGTTAAGTACATTTTTATATCTTTTTAGTTATTTCTTGTATGGTTATTAGTATTCAGCAACACTTTTTTAACACTGTGTTTATATTTACTCATTTATTTTTGAGAACTATTTTATTATTATTTTTTATTTTTCTGATATTTATGTGTTAATTTTAATACTGTTAGTCACAATGACGTAAACTCGACTTAGCATTGGAACGAACCTATGTGGTTTTTAAATGCTTATTGATCTGTTTTAACAATTGTTTAATGAATTGTTTAATAATGAAACATAGATTATACATAGAGTTGAGCAGTTTTAAAAGCGTTCAATTCAAAATATTGCGGGGCTCTCTGTTGTTATGGGCAAGTGTGTCGTTCATTGCCACCTCGTCACTTTATCTCTTATAGCAAATATTTTTTTTACAAGATAAAGTGACGAGACGAGAAAGTTGTGCGCCATACGAAACGTGCTTGGCTCTGCGCTGCGCTTGTCACCTAGAGATATTAGATGGCCTATCTCTTTTCCCTGTAATTTCACTGACATCATTGCCTTTCGAACCGGAACACAGTAGTGCTTTCAGTGGTACCGTCTCAGTTGGACTAATTGCAAGAGTCTTCGCCAGTTACTTAGTATAAAGATATAGTGTATATTATTATACGCTAACTCTCACCGCTTGCGCCGCGCCAAATCGAATCGTTTAAGAAATCTTCAAAAGGCACTTAAGAGCCGCAAACACTTATTTAATGCCCGATCATTTGCCCGATCGCGGTTCGTTTCCTTGCTCTGATGAGCTCATTTATTTCTCTTTTGTTTTCATTCTTCGTGACGACGAGCTCTAAGTTCTTGCTCGATGTTCCTATTATACTATATCACGTAGAAAAAATAGACTTAAATATCGCGTGGTAAAGCGTGAACACCTTATTAAACGATGGTATTTAGGCGAATACCACACATTGTTAAAAATAAACTGATTGCATCGCATTTTATTTGATTTTATTAGTACATATTTACACCTTCGTTTTTTTTATTTAATAGTAATATTTTTTCTTGGTCTGTCAAATAACTAGAAAAATCATTCCATTATTTGTATAAAATTCCGCAGAATAATTTTTTTTCCGAAGTACGTTTTGAACGTCATTTAAAGGTATGATATATGTATCTTTCTTTTGACAAAACAAGAATATTATAACTTCCCACCTTAATTTTAATTTGTAGTAGGTATACTCTATTTACTCTGTATCTGTATATATTGACGTTCTCGCTTCCAGGCGCCTATGTAAAGCTACATCGGATCGCCAAACCCGTGGAAATGCTAAGCTTTCACGAGTTGGATAGTCTATTTACTGTAAACAAAAATTCATTGTGCTAGTTGTCATGGTTAGCGAGAAATACGTATCAGTTTCGACGCCACTTGACCTTGTAGTCAAGTGTCGAAGTGCCTCTTGTATAAACATTGATAACAAAATAATTTTGTATAAAAGTCAACTAATGTTTTGGTAGGTTTGAAATTTTTTTAGGGACAAGAATGTTATAAAATATATACAGATTTCTTAAAGTAAATACAATTTTTATTATTTGTAAACAAAACTTCCTTCACCTAGTTAGTACGTAATTAGCAGAAGCTTTTTCTTTTATTGAACGATCTTTAAGGTACCTGAATTATATATTATAAGTAAAATAACTCTTCTAATTAAGGTATAGCATAATTCATTATATAAAAGCCAAGAAAACTATAAATATAAAATCATGCTAAAATAAATAATTTTGTTAGAATGGTGTATCAAAGCGGCTAAAAGTAGGCCGGAACAAATTAGTTTTTGACGCTTATTTGTCTGAAAGAATCAGATAATTCAAAAGTACTTGAGAATATCTTTTCAAATAAAATTTATTTTTGGGTTGATTTTGTTTTGCTCTAAACTACCGACGTTTCGATGTCCTTGGACACGGGACAGACTGCCCGAGACCATTGGTCTAATTTTAACAGCATATTGGAGTTCTGCATAATATTTTTATTAATAGAAAGAACGCTCCAAATGGTTTTTAAAGGATGTATATGATTAAAATAGAAAATATCGTCTAGTAAGATCCTAAAGTTGATATTGGCGTATGAGTTTTAGTTGTAGTTTAATAAGCATTTAATAGAGCAATAAAATGCCGATATAACCATGACAGTCAGTTATCAAATATCTCATACAATACGTAATTATGCACAGGACAAACAGTCTGTCTTTGATATTGCCATGGATGTCTGTAGCATATAAGTAATACTGCGCCGTCAGACGTTGACTGCAGTTGCCAGCATATTTGTAATTAATTGCCGGCTTGGTGTTACTAGCCTGCCGAGTTAACGTATCCTACAAATTAGAATATCCTATACGGAGATACTTGTAGACGTTTTCATGCTTTAATTGTAACACGTTATATAATGATCCCTTGAGGATAATTAATAGTTATTTATAAATTAACAATTTTAGCCCAAATTAATCTAATACCTCAATGAGTCCCGTGACCAACAACGCTGTAAAGTTTTCGAATATGGATAGTTTAGTAAAATAATTTGATTGTATACTGCATTTATGTAAATCAACAAAAAAAAATATTTGACTACATTGTTAAAAATATTTATATATTTGTGCGCTCGTCTTTTACAATATCTTTACCACCTACCATCAGATGGGGCTGAGATCCAACGCTGGAAATATTCTGTAAATATCTTATGTTATGTATACATATGCCTGTTATAACCAGGATAGGGCATTTTTACTTTGCCATCTTTAAAGCTTCAGTTAATATTTTATATTTATACAGTACCACCATTAACAAAATTTATTTATTTACACTACTATACGACCACAAATTACTGCTTAGTATGGACTAAGCATTCCGTAGCTGATGCTTATTTGACCTATTATTTAACATTCAAGCCTTTTTATCTGTCTTGTTTGGAATAAAAAGGTAAAACAGCGGAATTAGCTTTTTCGATGTCAATTCCTACGCGTAGTTTGACGGAGCAGAACATTTTCGATCGTTCATGAAAATTACAATTTTCCAAGTATCAAATATGTTGCGCCGTCGTATGCTTTCGGAATCACTTGCATAGCTTCCGAAACTCCCGAGTGGCTAATCGCTTCATCTCCCCGACATATCATAATTTACGTTACGGAATGACTGCCCCGATGTCTCGGATCCGATAAATCAGCGGGACAATTTAATACTCGGACGTTGTTGCGACTGTAACAGTGACTAATGGTAATTGTCAACAATGCCTGTACGGAGCACTAACGTTAACAAATCGTGGAGGATCATGTTTTAGGAGCATTAAAATGTAGGTTTCCTGGCAGTACAGTTTAGTTTAAAATGTATTTTGAAATTGTTAGGCATTCGCTCAGCTTCCTTAGTAGGCTCTGCGGTTTAGTGATAAGACAAACAAGTGAGCCTGTCCCTTTTGAAAACCGGAACAAAAGTGGTAGGCCAACTTCTAGTCCAAAAGCCTAGACTATGATCTCGTATTCAGTTGATCATTTGAAGAAAGCTTTAAAGAGAGGAAAATTATTCATTAAAAGTTATGAGGATGACGCCAGGAAAATATACCAATAAACCATCAGGCGTACGACTTACTCGTCTCGTCACTATCCTTATGTCGTAAAAAAACAATATTTAAGTATTAAATAATAATTATAATAAGATAATAATTATATCCGATAGTTTCTTTTATGGCACAAAGTTAGTTTTGAATACAGAAAATGTTGCAGGCAATACACTTATAGCATTGAAATAATGCTATATTACCATTTTTTTTAATATAATTAAATAGGGTAGTAAATAGAGGTAGAGAGAGAGAGAGAGGGCGGGAGAGAGAAAGAGTGTATCATTATTATTTTAAAATAGGGGGAATTAGTTCTTTTAGGGACAGAATGGAAGCAAAGTGGCGCATGAAACGCTTTGTAATTATCATCAAAGTCCATGGACATTCGCAACATCATAGGAATTGTAAATGTGTTGACGGCCTTTAATTTGGAATTGACTGTCTTTTTGAAGGTTCCTCAATCCTAATCGGTCGAATTTGACGTTTCTCGTACGTTGTAGGAGTGGGAATGTACGGTGGTTGATTGCCAGCAAATGATGTGGTTGCAATAGTATCTGATGGTTTATTTGGTGGTGAAATTTAGCAGCCTGTGGGCAGTGGCGGTACTACCATAC
>DWGO01000389.1:0-12602 GCA_018247635.1 Eurytides dolicaon deicoon
GTACAATGTTAATTCAATTTTTGATTTCCTACATACTCAATAACTTCATCTATTTATTAATTAAGTTTATCTATTGAAATAAAATCAATTAATAATAAGTTCATTAATTTTACATAATATTGCAAGGAATTGGAAATAAGATTTATTGCGGCATTATGTTGCCATTTAAAAAAATATTAGTTACACCCGATAATCCGATTCAAATAATTTATATAGTAATTAATGAATACATCACGATTCGGATACAAATCTTAATGTTATATTAAAATGTTATCGTCTTATACACAATATTGCGAACTTTACAAATGGAATGCCTCATCAATCTTCGAATTCTTTACCGACGCAATATTGCGTCAGTCGTCATGGCAGCCATATTATTTAATTTATTCCTATGTTGTTTATAAAATAGTGTTATTAGGGTTGTCAGCTGCATTCAATATCCAACGCTAATGGAACTAAACATTGTGCTGCCTATAATTTGGTTATTTTTTGTTATACAACCTTATTAGTTTATCCTTGTTAGGCCGAAATACTATATATATTTTTATATATTTCAATAAATTCTTTTCCAATAAGGCTTACCACCATATGCCTGAGATGTTTCGAGTATTTTGGACACGTTTTGAGAAAAAGGGACGATAATCTATAAAATCAAAAATCTTGCGAGCAAAGTCAAGTTAAAACCTTTGTATATGGATATTGACAACCCTGAATTGACAGACTGCGTATGTCTGTTTATTTGACGCACTAAATGCACATATTCGTGCTTGTCGCATGCGACGCCTTTAGAAATTTAATGTTTACTTTACGGCAAGTGTTACTGCTTTAGGATAATATTACAAACGAGTTTGCAAATCGGGTACTATGAGGAATTAAATGCTCATATAAAAGGTGGGGTTTATTCGAATGCATATAAGCGTGCAAAAGCCGAAGCGAACGAGGATATTCTCTGGCTGAAACGTCGAACTTTGGATAAAATCTTATGTTTACCCATGACTTGGGATACTGTAACTGGCAAAATTAAATCAGGAATTATACCACCACTGCAAGGATTAAAGACACAGGTTTTTCTTAAAATATTCAAAACTCTCCGACCGCCTTAAACTTAAATTCTCATGGGAAACACACAATTTACCGGTAGCCTATATCACTTAGTAATAACGTAGCATTCTACTGGTGAAAGAATTTTTAAAATCGGATGGGTAGTTAAGAAGATTACCAAACAAACTCAAAAACTTACAAACTTTACCTCTTTATTATATTAGTGTATACGAGATTAATCATTTTCAAAATGACGGTGGCCTAACATTAACATAGCGGATATTTAACACTCCAGTCTATCCCGTGAACATAAACACTGTAAAGTGTTTGAAACTTTTGGACTATAAATTTAAATTTAGATATTTTTATTTTATAATATCTGTTTTATCGGATTCAAATGAATGATGATACGAGATCGCAAACCGTAAATCTGCCTTCGAAAATCATTAATTCACATTTGAACCCATAGTACCTGCAGCAAGCTTGCCTGGTTAACAGCTGGCCTGTTGAATTCAGACGTCTATAATTATATGTTAAGCGAGAAATCCATCCGAAATATTAAGCATCAAAATACCGTGCAATTATTGCCTTATGCGTTTTATTCGTAAATCCATGATGCATTCAACTGTCTATCCCCTTCGTTTGACAGATGGCTTCCATCACCGCTAATCACCTTGCAGTGATGAATGAACATTTATAAAGCCCCTCGGGTCGTCGCTGTTGTGTAATTTCGTTCAAAACGGGGACGAAGCCGAACAAGACGTGTAAATAATGAATTATTTTCGCGCGGTATTCTCAAGCTTGTTATCTGTCAAATCGACAGTTATCTGTCAATATTCTCTTGAAGATCTCCATGACCGGAAACGTTCAAAAACCTTATTAACACATACAGCAATTTTGACTACTATTATATTCGTTGCTATTATTAATACATATATATGTTAACAAGACCAAAAAAATTGCGATGTTTAAATATTGACTATATGGTATAGTTGGATGGAAAATAATTATGATGTATATAAGCTCTAAATTAGTAAATAGCCTTTGCTTCTTCCAAATCAAAAAGTTCAATACTTAGAATTTAATAAATAAAACAACCAATTATCAGTTTTAATATTTTCGATCGATTTTTTTAAAGATCACGTTTAATTAAAAATAGCATCAACAAGTTAAGAACGGAGGCTTTACTTAAAAAGCGATCCCATTGTCTTCATCCCGATGACGTGAAAGATTAAGGCGTATAAGTAAAGAGGGTGAACAGATAGGCCGTGTCGCAACATCGAACGGTGCGCATTTAAAGTTTACTTTACAGAAAACCAATATGAAGAGGTCGTGTGATGACATACATTTTTGTGTTACATCGAAGCTTGTTGACTTTGTACAGACGAGCGCGACACGCTTTTGTTTATTCATTTATTATTTATACATATATCCAAGATCTACTTTAGTATTTTTTTTGTATCAAATACTCTTTGAGTAAGAAAAAAATCAAATCAACATACAATAACCTAATACGCGAAAAACGGTTTAAAATAGAATAAATACTGTATAATTAGACGTAGAATACATCTATGATTAAATGTCAATCTTTTTAAAATTACTTTGCATTCCTTCAACTAGTTTATTTTCAGCTCAGTGTATTATTTTAGCAAACATCGGATAAAGACATATGTTTTAAAAGAATATGCTTAGCTTTAGTTGAGCTTAGCTAAGGGCTAGTGTATACCTATTTTTTATCTATTATAAACCCTTTTCTTCCCGTCTGTACATATATGCAACTGCCGTATGAGTGATGGGCAGCGAATGAGTGACCACGAGGCCGTATTTATGCCAACAGAGGATATAGGTTCGAATTGATCAAATAAACTTGGTACTTAGTTACGGGCTTAAATACATGTTATTATACAGCGAAACGTTTAGTAAGCATTAGTATAAGTTATAGCAATACACGAACCAATTCTGGTAATTAATTAAAATTTCATTATTATACTACATTTCAAATTTACTTTCGCTTGCACATTAAATTGGCGGGACTGTATAAAGCTTCATTAGGGTACCCAACCGGCGGTGTTAGCTTGTTTTTACTAATTAGAATATTATAGCGTCGAAACCAAACAAATTTACTTACACGCATTGTGTACACTCCCTCTTTTTTATTAAATTAAGTGACGACACTACGACTACCACACAGAACCTGTTTAGCCCTGCGTTGCACTTGTCACTCAGAGATTTAAGATGTTCTATCTCATTGCCCATTAAATATAGGCATCATTGCCTTTGCCCATTGCCCAAATCGGAACACAGCAGATAGACACACAGAATTACTGGTAATGCAGTGGTACCTCAGACGGGCTCCGCAAAAGAGTCTTTAAAAATCGTCTAATTATACTGCAATATCTATTAAGTTGTATAGGTAGGTAGGGTCTCAGATATTCCTTCTTATCCTTATTTTCCGTTTGTTTTGTTACAGAAGAAATTTTGCGACACGTTAACCGAATCCTGCTGCAGACTGGAAGTCTCTGGTGTGGCTCAGAGCACCCTTGGACTTGGCTTCGGCGCAGAAAGTCAAGGCTCAGGGCTGATCTCTAACACCGCCGCTTACGACGTTCAGAGTAACACGTTTGCCCAAGGCGGCTACGGAACTCAGAGCGAAAGCAACAGCGCTTCGAACTTCGACGTCAACCAATCTACCCTAGGCGCCGGCTACGGATCAACAGTTCCCGCTGTTCCATTTGGCTCCGCTGGATCCACGGTCCGTCCGGTGACAGGGCAGAGCGGTTTCGAATCTGACTCATTTTCCGCTCAGAGCGGAAACACTAATATCTACAGTACTGGTCCCGGTAGCAGCTTAAAACCCGGTATCCCCTACCTCCCTCCTGTTGATAGCACCAACAGCGGCAGCAACATCGTCAGCTCGACCGTTTTCCCCTCGACCTTCGTCACCAGTCCCCGCCCCGTTATTACCCCCCGTCCGGTCTCACCTCCGCGTCCTTTTAACACTCCACGACCAGTGACCACCCCTCGTCCATTCACCAGCGCTAGGCCAACTTACCTCCCACCTGTATCCTCTACCTCTGCCCCTGGATATCTACCGCCAGTTGGTGAACAGACAATAAATAGGGAGACCATCGTGCCCAACCCCAATTACAATGAGGGCGGAATCATTCTTGATGAGTCAAGATTCCCATCGACCACCCGCCAGCCAATCATACCTATCTTAAGTAAGTATCTCCTTATATACATATATTTAGATACTTATACATAGCTATCTCTATACCTATAGTTATTTTTATCTTTACCTAAATTTAATGGGTTTGCTAGAAGAAACTCTTATGAGAGTAAAACTTTCAATTATACATTTATAACTGTTTATTATTATTTTGTTATGTTTATACAAAAGAATAAGTAAATAAATAATTTCACTTGATAATATGCATTGATACAGATTTTAGCACAAATATTTTACTATTACTTTACCTTTACTTTAAAAAAACTTTAAAAAATGTAAGAGAAGTAGTCGGTATATTCTTAAACTAAATATTGATAAAACAGGCGAAATTCCTGCCGGATGCGCTGCCGCTTTGAAATGCACACCCATCGAGTTCTGCACAGCCGATGGAATCATCTCGAACACTACCGTAGTACTTACCAGAGATCAGGATGCTTATAGAGTACCACTTACTGTGAGTATACGACGTTCTATATTCATTTTGTCTCTTCTGTATTACAACATTTTCTAACCGTGGTTGGCAAACACCTTTTCTCACTTTGACTTATTGGCACAGGACTGCAAAGACCTGGAAACTGGCCGCATCGGCAAATGTTGTCGCGACCCATACTACACCGATCCCTGGCCCACCAATCAACTCGGTCAATGGGTGCCCGGCGCTTTCGGTGACGACGGCAAGTACGTCCCCGACAGCCGCGGCTCCGGCTCAACAAGCCAGGTCACCGGAATTCCCTTCGTCACCGGAGGCACAATTCAGAATCAGTTTAGGTAATTTGAAAAACTATACCGTTGCATCTATCTGCAATTTCGTGATGCTGAAATTCTCCGTCCTAAAAACATACTTCTAAATTAATAAAGGTTTCTGCTTGAATTAAGCAATTACATTGAAATCAATAACGTTTACATCACATAATGAAAAAAAATTAGATAAAAACGCATTCGTAACAGTTTACAACTATTAGATAATTTGAAAAAAACTTTCTTTTACCAAAACTACGTCGATATATACTTTGCTCCTGCATAGAGTGACAAATATTATTTTTTTTTCAGGACACAGAAACCCGAAGGTGGGCAAAAGGGCGTTATCGCTGTGGGTGGTGTGGGTCAGTATGGTCAGGGTGGTATCGGTCAAGTAACCCAAACTGGTATTGGGCAATACGCAGAGAAGGGAATAGGCCAAATCGGTATTGGACAGATTGGACAACGTGGAGTTGGGCAAATCGGTCAAGTTGGTGTAGGGCAGATCGGTGTTGGGCAAAGAGGCCAAGTTGGCATCGGTCAGACAGGCCAAGTTGGCATTGGAAATGTAGGAAAAGTAGGCATTGGCCAAAGAGGTCAAGTTGGCATCGGTCAAACAGGCCAAGTCGGCGTAGGTCAAGTAGGACAGATTGGCGTTGGACAAGTAGGAGTAGTTGGAGTAGGACAGAGAGAGCAAGTGGGCGTAGGTCAAGTAGGACAGACTGGCGTCGGACAAGTAGGAATAGTTGGAGTAGGACAAAGAGGCCAAGTCGGCGTAGGTCAAGTAGGCCAGACTGGCGTCGGACAAGTAGGAGTAGTTGGAGTTGGACAAAGAGAACAAGTCGGCGTTGGTCAAATCGGTCAAGTTGGAGTTGGCCAAAGAGGTCAAGTTGGTGTCGGCCAAATAGGTCAGGTCGGCGTAGGTCAAACCGGCCAGGTCGGTGTTACTCAAGTAGGACAAATTGGCGTTGGCCAAAGAGGTCAGGTCGGCATCGGTCAAACAGGCCAAGTCGGTGTAGGACAAGTAGGACAAGTCGGCATTGGACAAAGAGGTCAAGTCGGTGTGGGCCAAAGAGGGCAGGTTGGAGTAGGACAAGTAGGTCAAGTGGGCGTTGGCCAGAGAGGTGAAGTTGGTGTCGGACAAGTAGGTCAAGTGGGCGTTGGCCAGAGAGGTGAAATTGGCGTGGGACAAACAGGGCAAGTTGGAGTTGGCCAAAGAGGCCAGGTTGGTGTAGGCCAAGTAGGCCAAGTAGGCATCGGACAAGTAGGACAAGTTGGCGTAGGCCAAAGAGGCCAAGTAGGCGTTGGCGTGATTGGTCAAATAGGTTCTGGTCAAATTGGTCAAACAGGCGCTGGACAAATTGGCCAAGTAGGTGTCGGACTAAGAGGAGAAGTCGGCATTGGGCAAATTGGGGAAACCGGTATTGGACAAGTTGGCATAATCGGCATTGGACAAAGAGGCCAGGTCGGCGTTGGGCAAAGAGGCCAGGTTGGCGTTGGGCAAATTGGACAAGTTGGCGTAGGCCAAAGAGGCCAAGTAGGCGTAGGCCAAAGAGGCCAAGTAGGCGTCGGCGTGATCGGACAAACGGATGCTGGTTCAATTGGTCAATCAGGCACTGGAACAATTGACGGCCAAGGAGTGGGAGAATACGACCAGGCAGGGCAAGAACTATATAACGGTCAAGGTACTTACTAACTAGACATACTTAATCCTATGTTACCTAAAGTTAAAATTTTGTGTTTTATCTGTTAATAACATCTGATCGTTTTCTAACATGAGAGAAGAAAACAAATTGCTAATCAATATATTTAAAAAACAATTTACGCTTCTGTTTTTAACATATTTGTGATTAATATCTATGTTAATTAATAATCGTAAACTCCTAACATAAATGAAATATAAACCAGATATTAACGTAAATCAGTTATATTATGTTCTTCAATTAACAGTTTAATTGCTACAGGTCAGGTTGGAATCGGCGAACAGGGTTTCGGAATAGGACAGGGACAGGTAAGATGAGTTCTTTACCCAATAGCTCATTTATTAGACGCTATGAGCAAATCTTAGTTGTAAATCTTCCTCGCTGACAATCCAGGGCGCGATCATCACCCAGGGTATCGGACAGCGCAAGAAGATCGGCCTGGTATCGCAAGGAATAACTCAGCTGGTTGAGCAGGGCACAGGGCAGTACACCGAGCAGGGAGTGGGACAGACCATAGTCACGGGCGGCGGTGTCGGCATCAAGAAGGGAACGGGCTACACTGTCTCTCAAGGAGTGGGCTCGGTAGAGAACGAGTACAGTGCATCCACACGCAGAATCTATCTGCAACGTTACGACGGCAACGGCCAGTGCGGTGTCAAGCATGTAAGTCTTGTAAATGAGATTGAAAGAGACGCAGACACACAATGATAGGGACAGAGAGATAACTAGAGAAAGTCACACAAAGAAACGCAGAACGTCTGTCTTTATTTCATTTCATTTTGGATATAGCTAAGTCACATCTCTTATGGGCAACTGTAATAAGGGTATAAAAACATAGATCGACAAACAAGAAGTGTTTAAAAGTAACAAATCCGTATTCGATTTTTAATCTGTAAACACAAATTCGTAACGTGATGGTAATACATAAATAATAATCGTCATGGAATATATCCAACCAATCGATATTTAATTTTAATATGTAAATCAGAGATACCCATCAAATAATATTAAAAGTCATTTGACGACTTCTAGCTATTAGCTTGTGTTTGTGTCTCAATGGTCAACAGTGACTTATAAATATTGAAAAGATACATTGCGTCATTGCATACGAATTTTAGGTTCATTAGTCCACAATATTTCTAACGAAATATTCATGGGGTCAATTTTATTAGTGATAATAAACAAATAACTTTTTAACAATCATCTTCACCATACTCGAAAAGGAAATATGGTATACAAAATTACGTTATTTCATATTAAGAAATCATTTGATTATTCTTTTAATCTTAACAATTTATTTTATTTATATTAAATATTTTGTTTTATCAAACTATTAGTCATACGATTACATATGGAAATAAATATTGACCACCAGATCTATAAATTTCGGCAAAATACTTAAACCGAGCCGAATAATTTATTATAATTAAAACGATTGCTTAATTTAATAATTAATTAGGGAGTGTATTCAAGTGGCGGGACATAGATTATAAAGATTGCTTTGCAACACGTGATTTAAAATGCCAGCCGTTTTGTAATGTTTCTAATCACTAATGATACATTTATAATTAGTTATTGATGAATAATCATCGCAAGAGATGAAATTGACGTCTACCAATTCTATTTTATAATTATGTTTTACTAATACACTGGATTTAAACATTTGGGACTTGAAGCTTGAAATATATATCCTTTTTAGAGTTGAAGAGTGAATTATAAATTTCTTTTTTCTCTTTCCTCGTCAGACCTTGACTGCTTTCTTTTATTCCGAACACACAAAGAATAACCGAAATTGGACAGCGTCTTTTTTATATAGTAGGAGGCAAAGAAATATTAGCAACGGGTTGGTAATGCATCTGGCATTGCATAGTTTATATACATATATAGTGTTTACACACCAATAAAATACCCTTAATCAGAATTAGGTTAACTTTCAATAGACACTTGAAAATTATTAAAAGTAATTAACTATTTGAAATAAGAAACAATCAGTTGACTTTGTAACAAGTTATCCCTGAACAGCTTTCTTCAGTGAAAAAAAAAAAACAATTGAAGCACATGACATGATTCATTTTACATAATTTAAATAGACATTAATAAGGCTATCGGCCAATGAACCTCATTTCAATGAATAAAACTCGTTCATTTTAAAAACGATAAACTCCGATGAGAACCATTTAAATTCTAATCGTCTAATTATAAATGCCCCATTTATTCCGCAAATGGTTCATTTTGGAATAACAAAATGCCACCGTCGTGTATGGCTATGGATATAAATTTTCGCGTTGACAACTCATTTAATGAGCTGTCAACGAGCTGACGGTAACGGTGACAGGTGCTTGATAAATAGAAAAAAAAATAACTTACAAAATAAAAATATATATACAGATGAAAGAATCAGTAACGCAGACAGAAATATATATATTGACGACACAACTATGATTAGGTAATTTCGAGCATAATAATTATGTTTCTCAAAATTTGTATGTTTGAAAAAGGACTATAGATTTATCGTTGAATCGATTAATACTTTGTAACAAATCAAAAACGAGTTATAGTTATATTTCTTAATTTTTGAATAAATACATATACCATATAAATTTTGATTTATTCCCATAATCATGTTGAAAAATTTTTGATCATATCATACCAATAACATTTCAAGTCATATAAATGACTCATTATCATATTAACGCAATAATTTTAGCGATTCGTAAAAATTGAATTAATTTAAGAACTAGCGAAGCTTGACGAATTATTACCACCCACTTGACTTTGCCAAATTCGCCAGGTGGGTGGGTGGCTACAAATTCTATAAGGACGGTAATGCTAAAGAGAGAAGAGAGAGCTAGTTTGGTAAAAGATTACCGCAAGGAAACAGAAATTATTTACAGAAAAATGAAGATTTAATTATAACAATATAGAGCAAAGAGTACAAAAATCTCACATGTTAAAATATACAAAAACTTATCTACTCCTACCTGGTTCTGGTACTCATTTCGTTTATTCATGTCGTTTTCCTTCACCAGCCCCAAAGGCCGTACGGCAACCACGATGACCTGGAGGTAGACTTCGCCGAAATCCCATGGCAGGCTATGGTACTGCTGCAGACAAACAAGAGTCTACTTTGTGGCGGTGTCATCTCAAGACCCGACGTCGTCATCACGTCTGCAGCTTGCGTTGATGGGTAATAAAAATTAATTTTCTTACCATCAATATGATCAGTTGTACTATTATTTTAATATCTAAATAGTAGGACACATTTGAAGACTCCGCCCGGGGTGATACAACTGCATTGCCATTCATTCTATCGCCAAGCAATAATGTATATATTATAATAGTAATAAAATAAAAATAAACACCTTATTTGATGGACAATGTTGCCAGTGTAATTACTGGGTATAGAGTTATTTTTTAATTCTGTAATTGACGAGCGCAGAACATGTCCATCTGACCATCAGGTTCTGTGTGGCACTGTGTTATTATGAGCAGGCATGTCGCTTACCATCAGGAAAACGACTGGCTTGTCTCGTACACATATACCATTCTCATTAACAAACAATTCCTTTCTAGATTGGAAGCAAAGAATGTCCTAGTGAAGGGCGGAGAATGGAAGCTCGGAATCGACGAAGAGCCGCTGCCTTTCCAAATTGTCCAGGTCAAGACCATCGTATTCCATCCAGGCTACAAACCCGGAAGCCTCAAGGACGATGTCGCCATCTTACACCTGTCTGAGGACCTACGCTTAGCAAACAATATTCAACCTATCTGCATGCCCGAAACCAAGGATTCTATCGATGCGTTCTACAGCGGCGCTGGAGAATGTATAGTCACCGGATGGGGCAAGATTGTGTTGCAAGGTAAGTGCATTTTTACACATACAGAGATTTGAAATTATACGAATGGTAGCAGGGTCATGCAACCTGGGAAAAATAGTGGACCGAAAACGAACCTTGTGGAATGCTTATAGAATATTTTTTATTATTTGACGTTATATTTTTGGTCATGACTTTATTGGAATAGTTACTCTTTACTTACCGTTATTATTCAAATATAACGTTTATAAATGATACTTACCGAAATTCATATTGAAATAGGTATTCATTAAGAAATAGTCGATTCTAACAGTTTATAACAACAAGAATGCTTTTATACAAGTTAACCACATCAAATAACACACGATTTGCAACATCGTAACTTAAAAGAGAGGAGAAACAATAAATTAAATGAGCTAACATGTAAAAACTCAAACTTAGGTGTCGGAGGCGAGAATTCGCTAATTGAACACGCAAACTGACAAAGTTTCACCGTTGCGCCTCTGACGCCGTGAATTACGCATCTTCGAAGGTATGCCAGGATTTGTTTGCAATATAATTCCGACATTGGAATGGAAAATGGTCACGCCTATATACAATACTGACGGTGAAAACTTAGCATAGACAAAAGATGATCTGCGATTATTAGACAATCTAGCTTTAACTGCAACTTCTTGTGCAGAAAAACTCTCAGATAAACTTTACATGTAACAAACTTTTTCTTAAATATGAATCGGTTATATTTAAAATTTGGGTATATTTATTTTTAATTTCTATTAAGACGACCAGTGTTAGTGTCAATTTAATAATGGGTTACATTCGCAATGTATCCTAATAGTGACATTGCAATTCAGTTCATTTTCTAAGTGGCAAGACTCTTGCAAAGTCTAGGGTAACACTACTGCATTGCCAGTTATTCAACCGTTAAACAATTGTGCGGAAGCACTGCTGCCAATGATGTCAAATTACTGGGTGTAGAGGTAGAACATCTTTGTTCTCTGGGTGACGAGCGCAGCGCAGCAAGTAAATTAATTGTACTGTTATGAGCAGGCGTGTCGCTCACAATCAGGTCGACTACTTGCTCGTCTCGTCAGTTTATCTAATAAAAAAAATAGGTTGCAATATCAAAATGCGTGCAGTATTAGATATGAGTGTTTTCGCACTGGATGCTATTTACGTCCGAAAAACGTTCCACAGTTATTGACAAACATACCTAACTCGTAACGATTAAATTAAAATTACCTTTAAAGGGCGCCGGCGTGAGTTTTATGATTGTAATAAACGGCTGATACGCAAAACCGTGACCCGATGTTAACTTGTTAAATGTTGTCAAACGACGTGGCACACTGACCGAATCGAAATCGAAAGCTTCATATAAACTTTATACTCAATTTTGGTTAATTTTCTTAGCGATTTTATCTAACCGAGGCCAATACCTAGGCAAAGTCGGTAGAAACGCCGTGTATTATCGTGTAATATAAATATCGTGTAAGTCTTCTCTAGTGCCTATTATTATTGATGAAAAAAACATTCGTCATCATGACTTGTCAAATGTAAGAACACGTCAAACGATGCGACACACTGACCACTAGAATAGAAAGCTTTATATAAGTTGATAAACGTTAATTGTCTTGTATTAGCGGATTTTACGTAACGAAGGCCGGCTTCCATATAAAGCTAATAAAAAGTCCTGTCTTGTATCAAGCCTTTATTATATTATTACTGAGCAGAAGGCAATTATATAGGCAGAAATATGGCTTTAATTTTTTTAATTTTTCTGCTAAAGCATCTGATTCGTTATCAGCTATACTATTACAACAATCATACATCATCAGAATCACTTATACTAGGTGATTAGTGGTAGGACTCTTGCAGTCTGACTGGTGCGGTACCACTGCATTGCCAGATATTCTGCCACCAAGCAGCAGTGTGTAAGCGCTACTGTGTTCCGGTTTGAAATGCAATGATGCCAGACCATCTAATATCTTTGGGTGACGAGCGCAGCACAGAGCCAAGCACGCTGTGTGGTGCTGTGATGTTATGGGTAGGCGTGATGCTTACCATCGAAGACGAGCT
>DWGO01000390.1:0-12594 GCA_018247635.1 Eurytides dolicaon deicoon
TATATATATATATACACATATATATTATGGGACTTTAAAATATTGTTTGGGAATCTGTTTAAACATTAATAGATTAGTATGTAAAATGTTTCCAATAATTCAGCAAGCCGTCGACGTTTTAGCAGTAGTCTTAATAACATAGCTATTTGTGCAGTAAGGTTGAAGCTGGAGCAATTAGATATCCATGCATTATATAAATTTTTACATTATAGCATTGTTATGAATTAGTTTTTATTGTATTTAGGTTTTATAAGTAATATTTTTAGTTAATGTAGGTGAAAGGAATTTATTAATATAATTTTTTAAATAAGCTACAATGCTTTAAAAACATGTGATTTAATTTACCGCTCAACATCATTTCTCTTTAGTAATTGTATGTAAAATTACGTGTATTAATGGCATTAATAGTATTAAAGATATTTATATAGTGCTGTATTACTAATATTGTACGCATAATTTAAGTTAATAGAAGAATATGTTAATTTAGAATAAGGTTTCTATATGACGAAAATTATTTATTTTAATTTTAACCCCTAAAATTAATCTTTATGTAACTTTGGTGAAAGAAATTATATTTATCGTTGTTTCTCCACGTTATACTTTGTCAGTAGGAGTATATAAGAATAGGATTTTAAAACAATAAACTAATTTTAAGGAAACACAATGCTGTGTAGATAATAGAAAAAGGTAGTAAATATATTAATTCTTAGATCGATGTAAGAGTTCATATACCCACATAGCTTAGTACTAAATAAATTATATAGCATATATCATTGTTACGTATACTATCTTTAACATATTTATCTTTTCTTGTTAATGTTATGACATTGGCATTTAAAAATATTAATCAAAATATATTGTTAGTTTAAGTAAAATGGTAGCGTTTAACTCTATTTATCTTTGAAATCTCTTGGTGTTGTAGTTAAGTTTGAATTTAACTTTGTGCTCCATTTAAAAAAAAAAGTTATATATATAACTTATTTATGCATAATATTATAATTCGTGTTTATGTTTTGAATGATGCTATTCGTCATTCCGTTGTGGGCAATGCGGATTGATGAATTAAAAATCATTCTATTTTCGAAAAAAAAAATAGTTTCTTTTTTTTACATAACAGAATAAAGGGTTTGTGAGTACGCTCCAGTCACGCTGTTGTCTTAGCGTAGTATGTAGTGAAAAAATATAGTACTCCATGTTATGAATATCTTTATGAAACTTTCTTCGTCTTCGCTGTTTAGTAATGTTCATGTAATAGCAACGTTAACATTCAATATTAATATCGCTTATTATTGTTCAATAACTTAAGGCCAATAGTCATATCAGCCATTGTGACTATTGGTTTTTATCAATAAACTCTATAACCATATACCCTATGACTTTTATTTTAAAATTCCCCATGGCCACCGACACATTGGCGTCCTGGGCGTCACAAATATTATTGCTATATATAGGCGGTAATTGTCGCTTACCATCGGAATTTCCACCCATTCCATCATTTGTGAATATTTTCGGTATGGAAGGACTCTTGCAAAGAGTCCTTCGGTATGGGAACCAAAGAATTTCCAGTTAGGATAACTAATAAGGAAATGCTAGATGAGACTTGAATGAGCCCCGATGTTTCCACAAGAAATTTCTTTTTTCTTTGTTATGACTACCGGGAAACAAATATTCAACGATGCGATCAACAGAGTGAAAATCGGAAGTGATCACCGAATGGTTAAAGGAACGTTGAACATAAATGTTAAGCTGTAGAGATCTCGTCTAATGAAGTCTACGCTCCGACCTAATGCTTATTACATACAAAATTGACCGAGTGTTTTCAACTCGAGTTAAGGAATCACTTTGCTTGCCTAGAAGAATGCGTTATAGTCCACCATCACCAGTCCTTGCAACGCGATATTCGTAGCTTTAATATAAACCTGATTGAAAAAACGAGTACGAAACTATTGTGCGGAGCCAGTTGACGAAGCTGAAGATAGAAAATGGCAGTATAGCGGCTACTTAGTCAGAGGTATTGAGGGATATCGGTTATATGGACAACTACCTCGGTCACCAAACTTGTTCACTTGGACAAAGACCCAAGAGCTAAGCTAATCTAACACTACAGCTAAGACATCCCTGATATCAGCCTGTACGAGATTAGGATGACCCTCAAAAAACTTAAGAATAAGAAGGTGCCGTGGGTGGATGGAATCACTTCGGAGCTTCTAAAGGCGGGTGGAACTCCAGTAATGAAAGTTCTTCAGAAGCTATTCAATTCTGTCCTACTCGAGGAAATCACGCCCGAAGCATGAAACAAAAGCGTTGTGATGCTGTTCTTCAAGATAAAGCCTCACTGAAGAACTACGAACTCGTATCAGCACATCTCACTTCTGAACCATTTTTACAAGTTGTTTTCGAGAGTGATTACGAATCGTCGCAACCGCAAGCTTTATGATTTCTAGCCTCTCGAACAACTTGGCTTCCGAAAAGACTACATTCATACACTGCGCCAAATTATACAGAAGACCGAGAAGTATAATTCGCCATTATCCTTAGAGTTTGTGCACTATAAGGAGCCCTTCGATTCGATCGAGACGTGGGCAGTACTGCGCTCTCTGAAGCCTTGTCATATTAACCATCGGTTCATCGAGGTGTTGAAGTGTTTGTTCAGTAACGCTACTATGTCGGTTCGTATGCCGGACCGCACTACGGAGGCAATTCCATTGCACAGGGGAGTAAGGCAAGGATATGTTATCAAGAAACGTTTCACCAATGCAATGGAAGACGCCTTCAAGCTTCTGTAATGGCAAGGACTCGGCATCAATATAAATGACGAGTACATCATTCATCTTCGATTTGTTGACAACATCTTGATCATGGCAGTATCGCTGGAGGACCTCGGTACAATGCTCGAAGACCTTAATCGAGTCTCCCAACAGGTAGGACTTAAGATGAATATGGACAAGACGAAAGTCATGTCTAATGTATGAACATTACATGAGTAACGCCTACCCTAGTGACAGTTGGAGGCTCGAACCTCGAAGTTGTTCACGATTATGTTTACCTATGGCAAATGATCCAATTAGGTAAGTCAAAATTCGAGAAGGAGGTCAATTGACGAATCCATCTCGGCCGGGCAGCGTTCGATAAGCTACGCAGCGTCTTTTCGTCCTGAATACCACAGTCCTTAAAGACAAAATATTTTAACCAGTACGTGATGACGTACGGTGCCGAGACGTTTTCCTTAACTTTGGGCCTCATATGAAAGCTCAGGGTTGCTCAGCGAACTATGCATCACTGACATAGCCAATCGAGTCAGCAAGCTGAAGTGGCAATGAGCAGGCTACGTTGCTCGGAGAACAAACGGCTGATGGGGGTTCAGGTTCTTGAGTACCGAGGAGACCACGTACCGGCAAGCGCAGTGTGGGGCGCCGACCCGCTTGTTGGTCAGACGACTTCGTAAGGGTCGCGGGTAATCGCTGGATGCAGGCGGTTTCTGACCGGATACTGTGGGTATAATTAGAGAAGGCCTATGTTCAGCAGTGGACGTGTGTTGGCTGAAATGATGATGATGAGCCTAGAGCTTCCTACCAACATGACTTGGCATTTTGTAGCGTTCGCGTATATACCGAAACGCTACACCAATAATTAATTTAATTTAAATTTGAGTTCAATACACATAGGTATCGCGTTGTAGATGTTATCAGTATCGGATCGAACGTATATTTGAAAGTATATGCAGGTTGTAATGGAGGTTATATAAATTGAGAAAATAAAGGGAGAAAGTATACCGCCTTGTGGTACGCCAGTATCAAAATCAGCCCCCTATGAAAACTTTTGCCCTACCTGGACCAACTGCTGAGATCCACAAAGATAAGAGGAGGACCAATTCCGAACGGAGGTGGTGAATATTGTGATCAACTGTGTTAATAGCGATAAAGAAATCGACAAGCACCAACATTGTCACTTTCGTATTAGCCGTAACGAATCTGATGTCATCATTAATTTTAGGTAAAGCTGTTGTGGTGCTATGTCTAGAGCAAAACCCGGACAGATGGGTGCTCAGAAGGTTATATTTTAAAAATAAACTTTGAGATTTGCTTATGTACACAGGCTTCCAAAATTTTAGAAAGGCAAGGTAAAATTGAGACGGGTCGGAAGTGATTAGAAAATATAGAATTGGATATTTTAGGATGTGGTCGTACAAATTGTCCGGCGTCAAAATATATTAATTAAATGTATAACTGCAGAAAGAATGTAATTTAATATACTGATCATCATAACGCTACTGACATGATCGGTATCCACGGCACTGGATTTGATAGCCAGCACAGTTAGTTTTAAACCTGTTCTAACCAATAAGACAGAAATAAAAAAGTGTGTACAAATTATAAGGAACCGATATGATATTGTTTCGTTTGAGCCCGGATTAAAGAGTTCATTACTGATACAGAGGCGAAATGGAGGTTAATATCCTCTGGAGAAACACAAAGACCCGCATTCATAGAGACTGCCTTACTCACATCAAGGGAGCATAGAAATTTTCACCATTAAAAAAGATTGCATTAAAGAAGTTTTTATAGTTGACGATACAAAGAAATTGAAAGCAGGGGGATAAGTAAACAGATGCAGAAGAAGAATGTAAATAAAAAAGAGATATGAGAGATAGGCTTACAATTGAAGGTCATCGGCATACGCACATTTCAGAGCATTAGTGATACAAATTGAAGATAAAAGTGGAGAAAGAAAACCGCTTTGAGGTACACGATGTTATGTCAGTTAGGGGGTGTTTTGCCATCATTAATAAACTGTAAGCGCCCTTGAAGATAAAAAGAAAACCACACCAGCATATAATCGTGAATCATTGTATAGAAGAGTGACTAACGGAATGCTTTTAGCATTTGTGAAATCGATTAAATCTAAAACCGTAATTTTTGTATTATCTATAGCTACTTTAACATTGCCAGTCACTTTGCGGAGTCTGGTAGTGACGCTGTGGTAAGGTCTAAAATGGTATTGGATAGGACCTAACAAATTATTGCTTTGCACAAAGCGGGAAAATTGATTCAGGACACAGGGTTCAAAAACCTTGGATAGGAAGGGGAAGATAGAAAGGTATTGGCGCATTTAGGTGAGTGGACGTACAAGAGCATTACACCATTGGGAAGGGAAAGATCTGGTAGACAAGGAAAAATTAATGATATGAGTAATAAGGGCACCGCCTGTGTTGAAAGATAGGAACAATCATGGGGCGGCTGATGTTGTCGAATCTAACTGCATTAGATTTGATGGTGAGGATTTCTTTTTTGTAGTTGTGTCTTTGTTTGCCTTAGAGTAAGCAAAAAATATTTATACTATTAGATAGCAATAATACATGAGGTCATCACAAAATGTAACAACCGACTTCTGTATGGCTTAACTTTTCGGGTATAAATAGCAGCACTGTAAACGTGACCTTCACGCCTTTTCGCTCTGAAAGCGCTAGGTGGAGTCGTGCTCTATGTCCATTCAAAATTCAAGAATTTCTTTATTCAAGTAGGCTATGACGAGCACTTTTGAATCGTCACATTTTTAAATGTCAGTATAATAAGTCAATGTCAGTCCGAAAAGAATCTACCACTGGCTCGTATTGCAGCTCTGTTGAGAAGAAAATCAACAGTTGCTTTTTTTTTTAAATAATGATGTACAATATTTCATATTATATTATAATAGATATCCCGCATACGGGTCAATCAACTTAATTTCACATATTTTGGTCTGACATAAACTCTGTTACTAAGTAATAGGTCCAAAATATTTTGTGGAATTTTATTATACATGCGTATGTGCCCGTGAAGGACTTTTTCACCTTTTGGAGACGAAATCTAGGTGTTACAAGTTTATTTTTATTTCTAGTATTTACAGCATGTCTGTCACTATTCTTTGTGTAAGCATTCAAATTCTGACGGATAAATAATAAATTACTAAGGATATATTGGGAAGCAATCGTCAGAACACCAATTTCAAAAAAGAAATGTACCTTAGTAACTGTTTGCGTTTGATGTGCATTCAGCTTATATGCGGGCCTCTTTATAGCTAAGCTCGGGAGATTGTTTTAATGTTAACAGTTCACCTCGTACGTCTCGAATTAATAGGGGTTTATGTAAAACGCTGCGCTGCCGAAGGCGATTAACGGGGAGTGACGTAAGCAATTTGTAATGCATTAAGCCTGTCCAATTTTCAAGCGACTGGAGCGATTAGCTCGTGTCCTAGTGCTCTGAATGCATCACATCCAACTTGTAAGCAAGGTACAGACGGGATATATAGTAAAAAGTTCGATTCTATTTCTTCAAAAAGTTGCGTTTAAATCGAAATTAATTTTAGGATAAATTGTATATTGTGGGTCAAAATTTATTGCACATATTCTACATAACCACCGTTTCATAGATTTCCACTCTGTAAAACTTTGTGTGACGGAGTATAAATCACTTCATAAAATGATTTATATTCCTTCACTAGAGTTTTAAAGATGAAGTCAAGAATCCAAAAAACAAACTCGAAAACTTTTGTCCTTTGAGAAGATTCAAATCCACAACACCTAAAGGGCGCCTAATATCTGTTATCATTGGAATCGTTTAAAATACAAAGCTTTGTTATGAAAAAAAAATATTAGAAACAGTATTGATGCAAAAAAAATGAAAAGCAGCTTGATTTTCATTTGTCTACGTGGATGGAGACAAATGAAAATCAATCTGATCAAATGATCTGATGATGAAATCAACTCATACCTTTTAAACACTCAAATACAAAAGCAGTCACTGCAGCTCGTATGTATTGCTAAATAGGATAATATATCAAAGTAAGAATTATCAAAGGCGGTCTGATCAGTGAAACACAGGCATAGAATAATGACATTCATTAATTAATAAGCTACAAGTGCATTAAACTTGTAATCGTGAGCAAAGCATTGAGCATGTTCTGCTAGAGTCCAAGAGATTCGTTCCGTTGCTCCTGAAATTTAAAAGAATATACTGATAACAAGTATAAAGATTTAGATATGTATTTACATTGTTAACATGTTTTAAAACTAAGTACTGTGCTGCTTACCGCATTACAATTTTATTAAATGGTAGGACTCTTGCAGAGGCCTACTGGGGCGGTAGAATATCTAGCAATGGAGTGGCCATTGCTAGATATTCTGCCGCCAAGCAGTAGTGTGTAAGCACTACTGTGTTCCGGTTTGAAGGGCAATGATGGCTGTTAAATTACCGGGCAAAGAGATAGACCACCTTATTATATCCTTGAGTGATGAGCACAGCACAGAGACAAGCATGTCATGTGTGGTACTGTGTTGTTATAGGCAGGCGTGACGCTTACCATCAGGCGCACTTGCTCGTCTCGTCACTTTAAGTCTTAAAAAAAGGAAATATTTTAGAATTATTTTTATTAAATTTGAAATTTAGTTCTTGCTTACAAAAGTTTTGGTAGACTATGAATATTTGATTACAATTATATCAGCAAAGAAGTACAAATTGGCGTACAAAAATCATTAGTTGGCGGATACAAAAGATTAAAGATATCGTACAAAATAAAAATCTTTTCTTTTTGTCGAATAGATAGGATATTTTTGGTAGGACTCTCGCAGAGTCCGACTGGGGCGGTATCACTGCATTGCTAGAACATGGTGGATGGATTTTCCAGTTTGAAGCGCAATGATGCTAGCTTAATTACAGGGCAAATAAATACATCATCTTCTTCTATCCACCATCTCTAGGTGACGGGTGCAAGATAGAGCCACGCTCTGCATAGTACTGTGTTGTTAAGGGCAGACGTGACGCTAAACATCAGGCGCATGACTTGCTCCTCTCGTCACTATATCCCGTAAAAAAAACCTTGAATTTACATTCGGTAGTTTTACCCAAACGTGACAACTTGCGCTTTCAAGAGCGCCGCGAGTACGTGCCTTGTTCGCATTGGGTTATTTAATTTCCGCGCGCGTTCTTTTCTAGTAACTGGTTTCACTATTCTATAGAGCAGCATTATTGTTGTATCTGGAGCGAACGTCGACTTTCGCTGGAAAATGCGAATCGTTCTCTTTTGACTAGCGAAGTAGGTTCTGTTTGGATGTTTTTTCTTTTTTATTTTCAGTGTCAAAGTGGGTTTGGTTGGGATGTTGTTTTATTTTGAAATTTTGTTAATGCTTTGTTGAATTTACTACTGTGTAGGTCAGTCGTGTTCTCGGTGGTGGCTTTTGTTAATGGAGTTTCGATCAGTGAGAGGTTGTTGCTTCGCTTTTTGTAACTGTAAACAAAATACTTGATTTTTTTTTCTTCTCTTCTATACCAGGTTGCTCGCGTGAATTTTAATTGGAATAAAACATTTGTGTTATTATTAAAAATTAGCATTTTCGCTATTCGTCACCAAATTATCATTATGTCAAAATATCAGACCGTTCCGATGAATCATTGCTCTTCATTAATATGTTTAATGAATAATATTTATAATATCCAGTAAGGTCGTGTTAATTGCACATTGTTGCAAACGGGAGATTGATTTTGAAAATGCACAAAAAATTCAATTGAATAACAGTAACGCCTTAGTGTATTTGAAACTGGAAAGGAAAAGCGAATGTTTAGTGGTATGGAAACCACTGAATGCAAATGAGTACACCGTGTGTTATTACCAAGTAAACGGATGTAATCACCGAAATTTATGACTGGGTAAACAAACGTGTCTTTTAACTCGCCAGCGTTGTAAAATGTTGCTAGCATTACACTGAATATAATTAAAGCCAATGATAGTTACGCATTCCGACTTCTGCCAATGTTATATCATCAGACATACATACATATACATACATTAATGTATGTATGTATGTCACAAACATTGAATTGAGGTATTTTTACATAATGTTTGCAAATTATTGTGGATTGTTACAGTTTTAATAAACTCTTTACAAAAAGGAAACATTTTTAAAAGATTTTGACATTTAAAGTATACTGATGTTTTAGGAAAGTCTCTATATACGGAATGAAAGGTTAGCATTATCATTCAATATGATCATCATTGCTATATTTCAACCATAAATGGTTGAAATATAGCAATGATATTGAATGATACATGATCATGATCTGTTTACAGAAGTAAAAGTTTTTTTTTTAGGGTTGTAGTATTTTTTAAATTAAAATACAAAGTTAACGCAATGAGAAGTGACATTTTTTTCTATACCTAAAAAAAGTCTAGCTCTCATTGGATGTCAAATAATCACCACAGAGATCTTATCGTGGCAAATTTTAGATTCTTAGGTATTAAAATTGAATTATTCCTACTACTTGAACTTAAAAGTCACCCTTGGGAACCCTATTACTTTAAAAAAAATAGAATAAAAAGGGTAATGTCTACTAAGGAGTTCATAAGTTACATCAAATTATTAAAAAAAAAGATATTGAATTAATAATTAATGTAAGACTTATTAGTGTCATAATTGATTTTAAACCTTGTAAATGACGCGAAGAAAAATAGATATTTTATGATGCCATACGGAACCCATGTCCGTCACGTAGGCTTTGTGAGAACCTGCAAGCGTCATGCTCCGTAAGTAAACTTCACACGGTCTTGTCACTGTGTGTTGTGTGGTGCAATTAACAAATCAATTTCCATAACGCATCGCTGTGAAAATTTACGCAATCATCCAACACATTTTCTCTAGGAAGTGTTATAGTTTTTCCCCAGATTCTCGCCGTTTCTTGCGATTTGAGATAGCGTGATAACCCGGGTGTCTGCTAGCTATTCGAATTATTCATAAATTTATTAGAATTCGTCTTGCATCGAGATAACGCGGAATTTTTTTTTAAATAGATCTATAATAGCCAATGTGTTCCAATTTCAAATTCAAAATATTTTTGTAGAGAATGATGGAACCAAAAGAACGAGGGGAAACATCGCTATAATGCGTTTAAAACATGTCTGCAATGAACTTTAATATTTTCTATTCCATCACTTCGATAGTTTATCACTTAACCCTGCAAAAACTGGTTGCCGTTGGCATGTAATCAATTTCTCAGGCCGTTAATGTTTCAAGAAGTTTTTTTTTCGTTGAATTTCAAATCCGTCCATCGTAGTTTCGCGAAACCAGTCGCGTAAGATTCTTCTTTTCAAATATAGTAAAAGTTGTCCTTGCGGCATGTTTCCGTTGTATGATAAGCCGTTTGCCTGGTACGGCATTAACGGCGATGACGTTCAATTTTACAATAAGCCCATCAATCACGCGATGGTCTGTTGATTTTTCGTTTTTCGTTATTACATACATACATATATATGTGACATTTACACATTGGTAAGAATCTTTGCGTATTGCTTTGAATAAAATACATATTAGACAAATACGTATTTACCAAAGTAGCGGGTTTTTATTAGCTTTTTAGTTCTAATATTTGACACTTGTCGCTCGAAAAGAGTAGTTAAGTTGTAAGTGGGGGAATAATGTATAAGACCTTTTGTACTCTTAATTTGCAAATAAAAATTTTAATTTTGAGTGGTTTTCACACGTAATTGATTATGATTTTTATTTGGAGATAACATATATATTATTTATTAGCGATTAGGTTTATAATTCTCATGCGTAGTTCATTGTCTTTTGTCCAAAATTAGTTTACGGAAAAGTATTAACTTGGAATATAATTTTAAGGTGTTACGGTCTTATCGAAGATATAAACTTAGAGGGTCCAGTAGAAAAAAAAAGGACTAGTCTTTGTCTAAGTTTGGGATATTATGTCAATAATTAATAAACTAGAAATGAGGAATATCAAAAATATTTATAGCCAATCGATTTTATAAACTCCAATAGAACGTTATGTATAAATTGTATTTAAATTAGTTTATTAGCCGACAAAGGCGTGGGTATAGCGGAAGTGTTTTGTGTCTGTCTAAGAAAGTTAGTTAAGAAACTAATTTCCTTTGCGTGGAAAGTAAGGCAGTTTCGTTGCTGATTGTAACAAGCTTGAGTCATTTTGCATCGGCATTTTGATGACCCAACAATTCACCTGTCTACTTAACGTCGCACGGATGTCGGCACTGAATGAAATTAGTAACGTATTTTGTAACTGCACATGGAGGAAGATTTCTAATTTGCCATTTTTTTGTTGTAAAAGAAACTACTATGTATGTTTTAAGTATTTTAAGTAAAGAATTCATACAATAATTAGTTATTAAATATATAGATGACTAAATATATAGATATATTACATAACGAACAAACGACATAAAACAAAGGTCATGAACTTATCGCCAAGCTGGGTCAAGAAAACAAGGAAAAATTTGAAATCGTGACCCCAGAGCACAAACCTAACGATACACTCAGAAAGCTGTCACTAGACTTACAAAGTGGATCGTTTTTAGTATACCAACTAATTACCGCTAAAATTCTAGATATCATGAATTGAAAAGTAAGTCAAAAAGATAAATACATATTAAATAATTAGTTACATTTTGGGGTTTGGTAAAATAACCTTTATTTATCACGGGTCGTTTATTACGTTCATGAAGTAATGTTCATATAATATGACCTCGACACGCGACCTCAAGTTGGTAACAAGAAAGTAGCTTTAATAGAGTCTGGTGGCATTTAAGTCGGCGGAAATAATAAACTTTTTAAAACTTTATTAGTTTTATGGCGTATTCATTTTTTATTAAATATAAACAGAGATATTTTTACCTTAAAAAAATAAGAAGTAGTCCTCACTTGAACATAATAATATATTGTTTTACTATGGCATCATTCGTATGAATTGACTGTAGTTCATAAAAGTATTCGCACTGGGTTGGAATTAAACTTAGACCCGCGACGCCGAAGCCAATAACTTGGTGGTTGTTTTTTTAAGAGTGATACTTCTTTTAAAGTGATTACATAATTTTTTTTTACGAAATCTTTTATGCAATTTGTTTATATCAGTTATTATTCGCAATAAGATTTAAGTAGTTCAAATCTAACCAGAAATAGTTATGACAAATGCCAATCAAAAGTTAGAAGTGTAACATAAAGATAGTATTAAACAAAGTCGCGGGGAATGTCCAATCGTATCTTGTATAACGCTTTAAGAATGTTCCGTTTAAATAATTAATTATTTTAATCTCGCCACCTCCGGTTATTGAAATGACTTAATCATTATCCTTGATAAAACAAATGCGGTGTAACAATTCACACAATGCCATGCGATATATAACCCTCGAATTATATTTTGGAAACTGGTCTCGTTTTACGTGGCAACATTCACGCTGAATATTTTGTAGCATTTAAGTGCGTGTTGTTGCAACATAACGAGAAAATAATTTTTGGACGATTGACTAGCTAAATTGGTTTTGGTTAATAGGTTTTTAATACTAATTACGTACATAGTAGTTTTAGCATTGTGTATGTTTATATCTATCTGGCATAGCAAGGAGTTGTAGATTTAAGCAATGTTTAATGTATTGTAGTAATGTCCAGAAAATGTATTTGAAAAGCTTTACAATATTTATCATAATAATTAATTATGCAATATATAAAAACTGTTCACATAGTGACAGTACAAAATCATATTATAGAAAGGAGAAGGACAAAATACAACTTAGCCCTAGGAGGTAACAAAACAAAAT
>DWGO01000391.1:0-12589 GCA_018247635.1 Eurytides dolicaon deicoon
GCTATACAGAATGTCTAAAGTTACAGTCTGTCACGTGATCGTGCTGCTAAATGTACGGTCATTTCAAAACAGTATCAGCAGTAAAATAAACTTTTTAAAGATAAAAAAGTAGCAATGTGCAGCAGTACAAGTTTTGTCATAGGTTTAGTTATTTTAAAGTTTATGGGTGAGAAAAATATGGACAGCATTTTGATTTTTACAATTTCACTAAAGATATTAAATAATTTTGTGTAGATAATGAACCGAAGAACCAATCAATAAGTTCATTAGAATTCAAACCGCAAAGACCCCAAAATACGTAATGGAATAATTTTATTAAGTCATAAATCACCGTCCTTTTGGCGAATTTCCATAAAGTCATCATTAAAATACAAATTTCGGTTGACGAGTTACATTTTAAATCGCCAAAGTGTCGCGATTCGATTACAGAACTTCATTAAGTGGGCTCGCGGCAACTTATAGGCCTACAATATTTGTTTGAACAATATTGTTCAATTTCTCATCTCATCATTCTCTTTTCTTAAGTCATTATGGTTTTCTACGAAAGCCAATTCACGTCAATAAACATACACTTTATATCGGCTTTTATAGGGTCTTAAAAACATACACGAGCATTGTGTAAAATTTATCCGTACGTTTTCCAATTGGCTATCGATTTTAACAGACGATATGTCTGTTAAAATCGATATTTTTACGTCTCTGATTATATTGATTTTACGTCTCTGATTACGTCTCTGATTATATGATTATATTGATATTTTTACGTCTCTGAAGAGACGTAAAAATATCAATATAATTAAATATTTCTTCTTACACACTATTACTTTTATCTTTATAACAACTTTATTTTGTAGGAACTCGCTCGTAACTAAAAAGAAATCGTTAAGAAAAAATGTTTACAGAGAATTAAAAAAAGTCATAATGTTTACTCAAACTGCTGCGTGTAGTAAACTGATGGAAATATAAGAAAACTATGTGATTTTTTTAGGAAAAAAAAAGTAATGATACTATATTCCCTAAAAAAATGACACTCTAGTCCATAAAATAAACAGAGTGACATACTATTTAAAACTGTAGTGATTGAAACTGTTTGACTTTGCACTGCGCTCGTCTCCTAGAGATATAAGAAGGTCTATCTCGATGTCTAATAATTTCAATGGCATCTGTGCTTTGCAAATTCCTGCCCAGTAGAATAGGTGATGCAGTAATAGGGCCACATTAGTATAATTATGAAACTTATATAATTATTAATTTAACAAGTATTTACACTCGTATAGAACTTTAAAAAAAACTTTGAACTAGCTCCTGACAGATAGTTGGAATACATGGGTTCATTATTTATCCAAACGAACGAAGTCGCACATTGAGAGAACTATCCAAATTATCTGGTCGGTCTGATTTGACCTTACCGCATTTCACTAACACAAAAACTAATCGCTAACAAAAACCTCCGAACTTCCAACTCGGACCGCTCTCGATTGAAATGTGCCGACCAAAAATACTCACAGGAACAAAGCGGCGAATGAAAGCGATGCCTTAATTCCACGAATCCAATACGAATGGCTAACAATTTGTCGGGATCGTCGGTTTGATATCTAAATTAGTATGGAGACAGGGAGACGTCTCTTTTTTCTCTCTTTCTCCCGCGCAAACTTGACTTCTCAATTAATGATGCGCAATTTCAAAGATCTGACTCGTTAACGCCACATATTTCATTGAAATAATATCCAGACAGCTTCTGTATTACACGTCATAGCTAGCATCCCGGCTTCGTGCGTGTAGATAGCATAATATTAAGTGAATTTATTTACGTACCAAATACGATTGTTCGATTTTTTCTTATGATTTGTAACTAAGACCTTATCAAATAAAACTTATAAATACTATACTTGGTGTAACTAAAGAATAATGCCAACAGTAACCAAATCCTCTATGCAGGATTTCTCCAGCTAAAAAAATTATACTATTAAGTTTTTGACCTCTTATGAGTCATATTAAACAGAATTGTAAAGATGTTATATAATTGAATATCTGGCTGGATACATATTCATGGCAGTTGTTGCTTCGGATACAAAAACTAACTTGCATTAAGGCTTAAGCCTTAATGCAAGAGATTTAAGTTTAAGATGTGGTGAAGAGCTCTGTAAGACAAACTCTTCCTTTTACTTGTCTACGGTACAACTTACACGGACTGTACAAATTGTTAAGGGGGAAAAGCGGAACTCCGAAGACGGGTTTGAGCATACTTTGTCAAAAATGAATGCAAAATTATACAATTTGGCTGAGAGCGTTCACCAGGCCGATTCTACAGTTGCAAAAACTCCAGGCTCCTCAAGCTATTCCGAGTGACTGTATTTATTACACCACCTTATTTAAATAAGATAGAATAGAAGTTCTTTTGTGAATCGTAAACAAATAAGCTTTTTCACAAAGAACAACTTATTCGAGAGAGCCATTATAATGTTTCGAGGGAAATTCCGCTGCAACTTTTACGTAAGCTTGTTTGGTTTAAAAAGATGTGAAAATATTTAAAAGAGTACAAATTCTATTTAAGTAGAACCCTTTAAAATGTTAAAGGGAATACAGACGTTATGCCCCGTCTATTTAGGGATATAATCCCTTGGGCCTTTTGGGGATAACGCTGGCAATGTATACCGTCGAAAAATCCAACAATTCATCATAATAGTGCCAGGCAATTACTGTTAGAAGCGTTAATGACTGACGTCCATTATTAATCTGTTGGGAACTTGTTTTGAACTTACGAGACTTATAGCGATTTCGATAATAATCTCGTATTAATAATTACCGAGTTATTTCTCTTCCCACAATCTTGATTAGCTCTATTTGTATGTTATTTTTCAAGAACCGCCCCGGCTCGCCTGGTGGCTCGACAACTCTTTTAGTAATGGTTAATTCGTGTGATTTTTCTTAGTCGCCGTTATCTGACAAGGAATCTGGAAACGTTTCTATGGAATGCCTTTGCCTTAAGAGTTCGCTGTGTTAGCCTATTTCAATTCTGTTTTTTAAAAAAATGTCGCTTTACAGCCTCGTCATTTTTTTTTAAAATAAAACTTAAATTATTTCACATTTTTATATATTAATATTACAGTTTAATTTGCGGTATTCGGCCTGGTTTTTGTTTTGAATACATATTTATAAAAGTTATTATTTATATTAAAACTGTAGTTTAATATTATAAATTCAGTTCACGCCTACGGTCTAAGCTTAATTATAAAATTAACATTTTCAAGTCGAGCTTACTATTCTCTTTCAAAGTCGTCGGGACGGACTGCCTACCGTCTTAAGGGCAGTAATAAATATTAATCATTCACTAAGTCATATTTAAATGTTTCCTGCTACTGTTAGAAAATTACGGATGCCCAAACGTATTTCGTATATAAAGACTTCATTAACATATAACAGGGCTTGGCGTGTGGTTTCACTGGTCCCTTCATTAATTCACCTTTTATTTTTATTCAGAGGTATTGTTAATGAAACTGCATCTTGATTCCATACTACAATAACGCGTTATTACATTATGTTTGTTTATTCAAAACGATTATATGGAGCTTGTATTGTTAGATTTGTGTATTTCATTCCTCATAGCTTCGAAATAAATAACGTGCTATTTCAATTAAAATATATGCTTTAAATAATATATAGATCATGAGGTATTTTCATAATTAATTGTATTAATGATTTCACTGAGGCGCATTACCTAATTGAACTATAAACTAGAGTATAGTTAAAAATTAGCATTATGAAGCAAGTAGAATGCAAAGCTTTATGTATATTATCACTAGGGTTCCCTTATGTGAGATGGAGTGAAATTGTCCGCCATTTTGTTTAAGCTCGTTACAGCTCGACACGCACGTCAGTGGGGCTCGTAATTATGATGTTAACCCGAGACTCTGTGTGTATATCGGCTCTAAAGCGCGAATAGCTGCATCCGTATGTTACCATCAAGTTTTGACGTGTGTGTGTGTGTGTGAGTTTGTGTGATCAATACGCGTGTGTGCGCGAGGCGGTGTTTTTGAGTTCACCGCTTGTCTAACAATAATTACGATATACCTTACACCCGCAGGCGTGCACGCCCCCCCCCCTCCCTTGCGGCAGGCCTTCTCGTTCTTTTTTTATATTCAGCTCCTCAACTTGATAGCAACAAACCAAAAGCCGCTGCTCATCTCCGTTCCGCGTCCGAATCAAGATTCGAATTCGTTTTAACAGATAAGAGAGATGTCGGACATGAAAGCGATTGTCTTGATTGATTTGAATAGATGTTATTGTGGTAATAATGTTGTAATAGACCATCAAGACTGTTTATTCATCGTACGGAATAGTCTCAGATAGTAAAGGGTTACAAAAAAGAAGTTTGTTTTTTTAATACTGGCCACCCTGAAAATTAGCTTCTATTTTTAAGCTAATATCGGATAAATTTTAGGGAAAATTTGCAATACTCGAATCTTTTTCAAGTGAAAAGAAACAATTTGGTCCTAGAGGCTAATTCAAATATTTCCGGCGTTAAATAAGTAGAAGAAAAAGTAATGGGACGAACAAGTTCCATGCCCGACGGCAATTGATATGGCTACCTATAACAACACAGTGCCACACAAAACCTGCTTGGCCTTACAATACACTTATCACCCTAAAATTTAAGATGTTATATTTCAATGCCCAGCAAACATGGCATTATGGCCCTTCAAACCGGAGCACAGTAGTGATTACACACTCCTCGTTAGCGGTAGAATAACTGGCAATACAGTACCACCCCAAACGTACACTAAATTTGAGTACATTTTGGGTGGTACTGCATTGCCATTTTCCAAACATTCAAAGATGACTTTTCAGTTACAGATTTTTTTCATTTATCAACTGAAACTGTAAAAGGATCTTTGAACTTTTTGTAAGTGGACCTTGTTGTTGTAAGTTCGACTGGGCCGGTACCACTGCATTTCCAGATATTCTGCCGCCAAGCAGGAGTGTATAAGTAATAATGTTGTCCACTTTGAAGAGCAATGACGCCAGCGTAATTACGGGGCAAAGAGATAGACCATCTAATATCTCTAAGTGACGAGCGTAGTACAGAGTCAAGCACGCCTTGTGTGGTGCTGTGTTTATATGTTATAAGCAGACGTGATGCTTACCATCAGGCGCATGACATGCTCGTCTTATTACTTGAACTCCTAAAAAAAAAGATATTTTTATATTTTACACGATTTATTTTTCCCTTTCTCTCTGTACGGTATAAGAAAAATGTAAAACAATCTTCAAATTTCAAACGAAACAAGTTACCCGGACTGCGAGTGAATTTATTCAAATGAGCAGCAATGAAGACAAACAACGAATTTCAAAAGGAACAAAAGATAAATACAATGAAGTCTAAGTGTTAGCGGAGTTACGAGATATGCCCTACAATCGCTCCGGGCGATAATTGTGTCACGGCTTATGCTGAATTGTTCTTTTTTATATAAATAACTCCACGGAGTTTGTACACTGGGCGCCTTTGAGGCAAAAAGAAAACATAATAAAATGTTGGAATAGCTAATCTGGATATACTTAACCATGGAACAAATTGTTTTTAACCTATTTTAGTTTCATCATAGAATTAAAATATAACTTTCATTTATAATCATTTATTTATAGTTATTTCAATTAAAGTGTTTTAGCGTCAATCGCCGATTATTGGTGTACACTGTTGAAGACTTTTTAAAATATATAATAAGAACAAGAATACACCAAGTAACGAGGTCAAGCTACATGAACGTATCAAAAAATCGTTGAAACTGCCCGTAGCCATCAAACCGTAACTATGTTAACAGCATCGTTGGAAAAAGCCAAGCCCCAACAAGATTGCCGTCCGTGTGTAGTTTTTGCTCCAACTAGGACGGTAGCTCGTGACCACGCTTCCACCCGGTGCCCGCCGGTTCCTCTCTAAAGTCGCTCGCTTTTTGTGCTTTGTTGGTTTTCGTTGGGACGCCGGCGGATTGACGTCTACATCGCGATTCGTCCCGCTCAGACGTTGGAATGACGGCGCGATTTTTTCCGCTATTAAAACGGGCGCTGCTCATTCGATCTTGACCTTTATAGTTTCGCGCTAGAGTGCATTTCACCTGTTGCTGTGCTCGGTGCAACGTTTAAATATAACAGAGGCAGCTCACGAACGAGCCCCTTATAGAGCGGCTTGATGACTTAATTTCAACCATTCGCTATGGGCGCAGGAGTTGCATATATTTAGCGTGCGCTTCAGAGCTTTTTTTGCCATGTGCGCTTTAATGCGAGATGAAGTCGATCCTGGATATTGCGTATCCATTTCAGAAACCGGTCGTCCGCACGTCCATCGTGTGTTCGCCGATATAAATTATCTTAATAACCACCACCTAGTTGGTAGTGAATGAACTTGCCAATTATATTAACATAATGCCTGTTACCTTAGAATTTTATCGGACTTTATTAATGTCGGGTAGTTATCTAGGACCTACCGCCGTAAATGTGCTCGAGTCGAGAATTAACTCTTTATAATATTAACTTAATAGATTTACCGATAACTTGTTGTAATTAACATTGATTATTGCTTTGCGTTTTTTCTCTTAAGGCTTATCGTCGTTTCAAAATTATCTTCGTCATACCACCATTAATTTTCTGATCTTATAATGTTGTCAAATATCATGGTTAATTTATTTATTCCACGGTAATATTATTATCAAATTGTCATCCTAATTGGTTTGTTAGAAAACAATTTAGAGTAACAACTATAAGTTTTTATGCCCATACTGCGTGACTAGTGAGGTGGCGGTTGGTACATTTTTAACTTAGATCAACAGCGTAGAAGTGTTACTTCTAGGCTGTTGATGCTTCGAAATTATCCCAGGCTTTAAATTAATATTTTCTGGCGACTTCGCACCACCTGTTCAGTTCTTTATCAATTTAACTAAACATAATATATAAGTTACTCGTGCGAGCTGATACTGTCTTTCTCGACAAGACGTTTATGGCGTTCATCACGTGTGAAGTACGTAACGGGTGTGAAGTTAGGCGTTAGACCCTCCGTAGGGACGGGCTTGCGGAAGATTACATCTGGAGCCTGCTAACATAAATTGCGCTGAGCATTGTCGCTTCTTTGGCGGGACAACCCGACGTCGGCGCGAATAGAGGCCATTACTTATTCAAAACTGTGCATAGGTGATTTGTTATGTAGTCGAGCGTACCATGCACTTATAATGTAAATGTGAGTTTGTCCGTAAGTATGTAATAGTTTACAAGCATTAATATAGTCTAGTTTGATGCAAAATTTCGCTGGCGTACGTACGAGCGTAAAACAAAGTACAAAATTGAAAGTACTCAGACTTTCAATTTTGTACTTCAAAACACCTTCCTCGTGTCGTCATTATCTAAATATAATTGACATTTAAATAAGGATAATAATTATGGAGAGCATCCATAGGATTAAAATAAAGTGCTCTTTTTAAAACCACCACTACTTTACTTTGCAGTTGATAATTCTAAATCATTAATTAAATGATACAAAGGCTAAATTTTATTCTTTTTTCCTTAAACTTCCCATTTAGGCAAATATGAAAAGGCGTCGCATAGGTTACTCTACATGATATGAATAATTTGATCAACATATAAATATATCCTTAGATCTATCTGTAACAGAGAGAACATTTATGAAATATAAAGAAATGTATCCTTATTTATGTGAAATTTAGTAGAAACATATAAGTCATATAGTAGGGAGATGTTTTATGAATTTGCTCTGAAGTTATACACACGGCGCGACAAGTTCGACTTATCTGATATATCGCTCTTTATTTGCATTGTTAATATTTGTTAATGTAATCGTAATAACACCGCTCTAGAGAAGACAGCTATATTGATTTACGCGCTGTACGTTGGGCCTACTCTGCTACATTCATCTCAGTCTACCTCGTAGACTAACTACATAATAGCGATTTATCATTGTGTATGCGCGTGTGACGTGTCCCATGACAATTTATGATACTAATAAGTTTCTTGACTTCTGACTATGTTGATCTTTCAATGAATTCTATATTCATTATCTGTACATATACTCGTAGATATTGGTTTTTTATAACGTGTAAGTAAATTTTATATTATTTTGTTCGTTATTGAAACTTCCTTGCGTTACATCTATCACGATTTTTCATAAGTCCCGGGTATGTTTGGAACAAAGGCCGCCTTATTTAAGTTTAGTTCTTACATTAAATATTAAATAAATAACGATCAAATCACGTAATTTTAATAAGAGCGCAAAAACAAATCACGAGCAAATGATGTATTTCATCCAAACACAACGCGCATGGTTAAGGTAACCAACAGTTAATTTCACTTGGGTACACCGAGCCTGTATAGTTAGCACTTATCACGATTTATATTCTGGTGTATATTGCTTTCCCGCTTTCTCTATTTTGAAGAGCAAAAAAACAAACCATGTCAAATTGAAAGGTCAAAATAGCGATTGAAGCACTTCATACGTTTTCGCTGAATTTCCCAACAGTACTATAACGGCACTCGCGAGCGATAGATTCTCTTACGATGCCATTACACTGTGATATTGGATCTTAATTATACGGCATAATTGGATAGAAATCGAGACTGTTCGTTAAGTAATCAGGACAAACATACAATGAAGCCTAATTAAAGGGAATATAATAATATATATTGTGTAGAGCGAGCCGCTTTACTGACGGCGTAGTTCATTAACTCCACAAAGGGCGGTGTCAATAAAGCATGAACTGATACACTCAGCTATCGCGATTTGCATTTCAAACGGTCGCCTCCGGATTCGATACTAGGGTAATTTTCAATATAGGAGTAAAAGGAGGACCAACTTGGATACCAGGAAACTCTAAGTTGACATGCTCGAAAGTCGACTATGAATTTTATTCATTAGGTGAAGACAAAATTAGAAGGAAGAACATTTTCTAGTAGTTGTAGCCAGTGAAATATTGAGAATAATACGCCCGATATTTCTATCACGATACTTCTTTGCCATTTGTGAAATTTGTAAAACAGAACGAAAATTATTAAAAGCTTAAATAGGTAACTCTTTACGAAATAAAGCGACGAGACGATTTAGTCATACACCCGATGGTAAGCCACACATAGCATGCTTGGCTCTGTGCTGTGCCCTGTAACCTCATTGCCCCGTAATTATGCTGGCATTATTACGCTTCAAACCAGAACATAGTAGTGCTTCCACGCTACTGCGTACATCTGGCAATGCAGTGGTACTGCCCCAGTCGGACTCTGCAAGAGTAACATTTTATGCGATAACTTGATGTCAATGTGCATTTTATTAACAAAGAATAACGTGTTAGCTTTTTAAAACGAATTTTGTGAAACGTAAAGCACTATCTAAATCCTCCCTCTTACGGTTAATAACTTCGGTACCTATTTTCCAGTACCAGTACCATTCCTTATACTTTTTTCACCAGATAAGCAAGTCGTGCGTCTGATGGTACCACACAGAGCGTGTTAGGGTCTGTGCTGCGTATTATCCTAAACCCATGTAAACAATTCAATAAAGCATAAATATTTCTTATATTTACGTGAATACTTGACATTATAAAACGAAACTGTTTAGCTTGTGCTTGTTTAGCTGTGACCGCTATAAGTGATAATTATAGAAAGTATATTTAGTAATTGTGGTTTTTTGTTTTGCGCATAACCCATACAGTATACACAAAAATACTAATATTTGAACATCTACAATCTATGAAACCATCTATGTATCTCGCCAGTCAAGCTAATTCCAAGAGAATGCGCGACATTAACACCACCGGCGCCTGTCTCGTTCGACTAACGTCACAGTCAAAACAGCACGCCACGGGACGAAGTTAATTCGTTGCGACGTGATAAGGAACGGCGCCGTGACACGGTCCCGTATAACGTGACACCCGCGCTACGTACCACAGTATTGGGTGTCGAATATGCTACTAATAAGCGGAATCAACGTGTGGAATTATCCAGCAGTAACTCGTTGGCGCCTAACTCGTTGTTTATAATTTGATGTTCGGGAATCCCTTAATTTACCTAAAAATTGTATAGATCGAGCAGTCGGCAGATGATTGTTCTTAGTTCAGACCACTTAAAATCAGATGCGATAGAAAACATTTTCTATAGTTCGATTTATTCTTTTTAATAGAATCTAGAGTAATCGTAAAAATATGAAATTTTAACCGAAATGTTGAATATTTTATTCTTAATGATTGTAGAATTTCTAAGAGAATAGATTATATCAGTAAGAGAGGCAAGTCACATCCGTAGCGTGGAACTGAGCGTGAATAATATTTCTTATACCTTAGAAAACAGTTTGCATTTCCCCCGTCTTTATCTTTCCTTACTTTATGTTATCATCAAACAATGCATTCGCACAAAGCGTCTGCTTCTCTTTGACGCCTACGGCCAAAGGAACTCCTTGTCGACGACGCTTTTCTGGATTCGATTCAAGCCGTGGCTCTGCAGACGGTAGACGGGTTTTACTACATATGGGTGCAATCACATCCCCGACACAATCAGAATACAAAATCACATTGTTCTCGTTTCGAACGCCAAGAATAAATGAATTATTATGAATTTCGCATCAATAAATTGTAACTGATTTGCAGCGTCCACGTTAAGTCTACTTTCTTATTTTACGTCTTATTATTAGTTCTTTTTTACCGCTTCATTTCTATTTAATGGTCAATTTCTAATAGTTTTCGTGAATTCTTTAGATTTTTACGTATACTTTTATTTCCGTCAAATAAGTTTGAATAAAAATTCTGTTATACATTCGAGCTGTATTAGCCTCCGAACATGGATACCATAAAATCTGTTTACTCTTTCAGTGTTAAGAGATGAGAGAAGTTTTTTTAAACTGTTTTAAATTCAATCTGGGAAAAGTTATCCGTTCAGAAACATTATTATCGAACTAGAAGTAGGCGAGTAGCCATTCAGAGTGTTCTCCCTTTTATATATAAGATTTCTTTGAATATTTTGATTTGCGAAATGATATCGAGGGTTGAATACTAAAGTTTTTATTATGTCTTTGTTATAAAATACTGGTTCTCTTTTAAAGAGGGTTGAATCTTGAAAAGAAGCTAATTTCAGAACGTTTCTTCATTTTAATTTATTACTATTTGATTGTACGATGTTTTGATGCTTGACGTTAAATATTTCTTATTGAACTGTTTAAAAACAAAACCGAATACGTTCCCACGATATCTGCCTTAATGAGGTGGTCAGCAGTTGGTATATACTCGCCCGTCTGATTGGTTTTTATACCATATGTAATTGAGGTAAACGTGACGTTAAAATTATTATGTTATTTAAATACTGTTTTTATTTATGTAAATTTTGTGTAATGTATTAATATAAATATAATAATCATCTTTACGTAAGTGTTCAGTATGTAGTTTTGTTTGTACATATATATTCAGATGTATCATATTTTAAAAAAGGCTTGAGCTACAACAATAATGGAAAAACAATACTGTTGGTATAATTACTGATAGACCATCTTGTATCTGTGGGTGACGAGTGCAGTAAAAAGTTGTGTTGGTTCATAACTTATGTACTGTGTATATACTGTTAGACATATTCCTTGTTAACAACATTTTTGCTATTTTATTTGCCCCACAATGCGATCAGGCCAATGCGAAAGCCTGATCAACTTCAAGTCACTGATTAAAATCGATTTCTAAGAGAATCTCAGTAATAAACTCGCTTTTTAAATAAATAATACTTAAAAATATGTTAAATAGTACCAAAGCAAAAATTTGAAGTGGACCTCTTTGTTATTCGTAAATCATTGGGTACTTAAAAATAGTGGGCCGTGTCCTTTATTCGTTCGTTGTAATGGTAGTATAAAATTAACGGTAGGAGGTCAGTTCATACGAGTGGTGTTACGGACAACAATGTTATTTATTCATCAAAAGCCCCATTCGCGCTGCCCTATTAACAATTACGCGCCGGAAACCTGGCTGGTCGAGTTGGCGATGCGATAATGATCTAAGCTTTTTAATTATACCAATACACGCCCCGCCCGGCGTTGTAATTCATATGAAAACGTCCAATCATATTCGGGACCGTTGACGTGAAGTGTCGCTGGGTGAACTCGAAGAATATTAATCATTGAGTCGTTACGATTCTCGAATAACAATTCGGGGTTGGCTTACTTTCGTTTTTTTTTTTTTTTGATTTTCGTACTGTATTCAATTGCATTAGCATTTCGACGACTCGTCGAATGTGCTGCGATATAAATGATGATTGATCTGCCAGTCTGAATTCTTGCTAGATTCGAAATTTGAAAAAAAAAGTGAAAGATTTGCAATCGCTATGCGCTTCCAATCGGCATTTAAATATTGAAAAGGACTTACATTATTTAGAATTTATTGTAGTTGCCCTTTTCGTAATTATAAATATACTTCAATAAAATTGTAACGAGGTGGTGTCTGATCAAATGCTTTGGAAATTAAAACAAAATTTAAATATTTTAAATATCGTTTTTTAAACGAAACAATATTTAAAAAAAGAATTTCGTAATTTACTTTTTCATTTTTCGATGCAATAAGCTGCTACTAAC
>DWGO01000392.1:0-12566 GCA_018247635.1 Eurytides dolicaon deicoon
CTGCGGGGTACTGTGTTGTTATGGGCAGGCGTCACGCTTAACATCAGGCGCACGACTTGCTCGTCTCGTCACTTAGTCGTGAAAAAAAAAAGTTGGCGGCTACTGCAAAAGGTTGTTGCAATTTTACAGATAATGTGGGACAACATAAATACATGGGATATGCCACTATGGTTAAACAAAAGTTTGGCAACACTTACCCGTGTAAGATATTGGGTAAAGGGCGAAAATTTATTTAACTATAGATGCAATTTAGATGCGCGTTTTAGAGGACACGGTAGGGCAAAATCTTATTTTAGGTGTTGACTTATTTTTGCGACGGAATTTGAAATATATAATAAATAATGAATTATAAATTCACTTCCTGTGGAAAAATTTATTAGTAAAATCAGTTTTGTAAAATTATGTTCTTTGGTCTATCTTTTAGCAACGTAACGATAAATCGGAACGGAGAGATGATCACATGAAATGATGAAACATTCGAATCAGTAAAAGTCTAGTATTTATCTAAACATTATGTAGTAACAGCATATCTTTATACAGAGTTAATTGTAATTAACGCATCACCTCTTGCAGGCAGCCTCTCTACATCGATCCTAACGACAACGTTGTACGACTTTGTACAAATCTTGATAAATAACGCGAAAAAAACAAGACAGAAAACAACACAACAGAAAAAAACTATTAAATTTAAAACGTCGTATATGATTTGTTGTTGGGGTTGATGTAGAGAGGCTTCCTTCAAGAGGTGATGCGTTAAGTACAAATAACCCTATATATATATATTTCTTGTTTGCGTGGGTATGTCACTGAACTCCTAAACGACTGGACCGATTTTGACGAAATTTCTGTGTGTGTTGAAGGGGATTTGAGAATAGTTTAGATTCACAATTTGGTCCACTGGGAAATGTTTTTTTTAATTAATTTTTAAGTTCTAAGTAGTTGTTGATTTTGGAATGTTTACATTAGATCCGACAGACTGCGCTACCATCGCAGTGTCAAATCTTAAATGACAGTACTGTACAGTACATGTAATGACGTCACATACTGTAATAACTTTTTAATAATAATTTTCATCAAAACGATCCAGTTTGTTATAGCTTAATAAAAGTAGTTTGATATTTTCGAATAGAAAAGACGTGTGTACAAGACAACGTCTGTCGGGTCTGCTAGTATAATAAACTTATTCTTAATAACCTTTGAAGTAATCGAAAAAGTAATTTAATGTGTCTGTTACAGTTACGCATTATATCACCCCTCAGTAAGCTACTGTCAAGGTATGTCTGATCTGGCGTCTCCATTGTTAGTAACAATGGGAGATGAGGCTCACGCCTACATCTGCCTTTGCGCACTCATGACAAGACTTTACCCAAACTTTTTATTAGACGGCGAAGCAATGACATTAAAGTTTACACATTTGACGGAGTCATTACAAGTGTACGATCCGGATTTCTACAACTATCTAAAATCCCAGCAGGCCGATGATCTGTTATTCTGCTATCGGTGGTTGCTCTTAGAAATGAAGCGTGAGTTCGCATTTGATGATGCACTAAGAATGCTAGAGGTATTGTGGGCGTCGCTACCGCAACGAACTCCGTCTTTCGAACTATCTCTTAAAGAGAAAGAGTTTGATCCCACTGTTGAAGAAACTATCGATCCTCCCCCTTTAAGCCCATTGGTTAAAGCCCCTCGGGAGAACGCTTACACTAAAGTATGTGCAATACGACGACAAAGCTCAAGTTTCAGTTTAGCTAACGTAAAAGCACCCATGCTCGGCACCACGAAACAAACTAATCACAGTCTGGATGAGAACGTAACACGTGAAATTTCAACGAACTGTTCCCTGAAACATGCAAAAGAATTTCAAAGTCTGGACGATGCGGTTCTACACAATCAGAAAACGACAAAAGACAAACTGGAAAAAAATTCTGATGGACACAAAGACGGATGCTCGAGTATTAAAGATACAAAAAATGTACGACGAAATATGCGAAGTGTGCCTGAACATGTTAAATCTTCTGAAACTCACAACGCAAATGTTACCGATTGGTCGAGCGCTGAAAACTTAGTGAATGGTACTTCGCATGCAGATGTTAAAGGAACACCTCTAGGGAGCCAAATCCGCTTACTCAGAGACAAAATATCGATGCACAACAACAGATTTTTCTCATCTTTAGATAAACTTGATGAATCATCCTTTTCAGACCCGAACAGGCCAAAGATTAAAATGATCAAAAACTTGAACGAATTTCTTTATTTTGCTACTGGAACAAAATCCGGTGTTTCTAAACAGGAAAAGCTTCAACGGACGCAGTCGGTGGTAGAAAATCCTAATACATGTCCCAAAATCACTTTAACAAAAACCTCTTTTGATGAAAAAGATTTATCGACACAGACGGATAGGTCACAAAAGAGCAGCAAATCTAACAGATCCTTCTTATCAGATTCTAACGATGGTAGCAGTCCTGACGATTCACAAGAGTACTATCCAATGACTACTTCTATGACACGTGAGCTAAGGCTTGAACTGGAATATTTAGATCGACAGGTCTTCGGGCCGTCTTATATAAACCGACGCAGTATGATATGCGATTCACCGTCTGACTCAACAAGCACTGATGACAAACCGACAAACAATTATACTGAACTGAAATCAGAATGTGTCACTGCATTAGAAATACAAACCGAGAACATAGAATCGTATGATACAACGAAGAAATCACCGTTATTTGAGACTTTCAAATCAAATGCGCGAAGTGCGGAAGATATTTATTTGTGGGAGAACCCACTTCACAGAAATACACCGACAACTCGAACTACTGCAAGCTGTCCACAAACACCTGACGAACAAGCAGAATTAGATTTCGACGGAGACACTGGTGAAATTTTTGAAGAGCACTCTGGCAAAAAATCGATAACGCCAATTAGATTACTGCGAAAGAACCACTCTTTGGAACCGCAAGATTTATACCGAGATAACAGTAAACATTCCGAAGCACATTCCAGCGAATCTGATTCCTCTGAAAAGGAAGGATTAGAGTCGAGCAATACTGGTACGTTGAAGAATAACCAACAGGGTGGTTCCGCAACTAGTTCCAAGTCGCATAAATTCTTCTCTAACATGTCGCAAGAGTTAGAAAATGCCAAAAAGAATTGTGAAACGATACTAACAGCAAAGCAATCCAACTTGCACAGTGTGGCCTCGACGATTAATAATTTTCAAAAGAAATACGAAGTGTTTAAGCCACCTGTGCAAAAGTCGACCGCTTTTAGTTCTACAAGCGGAGACAGTTCCACTAAAATCAGTATTAGCAGTCTTCCGTCACCCACAGTTTTCGGAGGAGGCAATCCTTTCTTGATGTACCTATGTTTGACGGTTTTGCTACAGCATAGAGATTATATCATGAGGAATCGTATGGACTACAATGAGCTGGCAATGCATTTCGACAAAATGGTTCGAAAACATAATGTGAACAGGGTATTAAATCAGGCGAGACAAATGTATGCTATATATTTAAAGCAACAAGCACATAAGACTGGCGATGTTACTACTTAATAGTATTTTAAGCATCAAGATCCCTCAAAATAATTTGCTCATAAGGTCGTATTATTATAATTACTTATAAATTAAAACACCCGTAATTATTTTTTTTATTCCGTGTACGTATATCTTTCTCCTTCCTTGCTTGTACAATTTAATAGAAGCTCTTTTTTGTGTAAATTCTCTTAATTCGTGTCTTAAATAGGAACATTTTTAAACGCCTAAATGTATTTATTTTTTTTTATAAGAGAAAAATGTGTTTATTTATATTTCTCCAAAGAGACAAATTGTGATATTGTTTGCATTTTTAGCAGTAAATTATGATTTTATCCAGAATCTGTTACATGTACATTTAAATTGTTGCACAATGTTCTAAGTAATTTTACTAAAATATTGAATGACTATGCTTATGTAAGACTATTTAGTATTTTACGAAATATTTATGAACTCAATAATATATTCCCTAGTCATTGGTCAATGTATAACAGTTTTGCGCCGCAATAAATAATAACTAAGCTTATGAGGCTTAAAATTGTTTTAAAATGCCCCTATCTATTAAAAATATAATTCCGCAATAATAAAAATAAAACCTATGTAAATAAAACATTTGAAAGTTATATTGTTTTATTATTTGTTTTTTTATGATGATTGTAAGTGGTAAGGACCCTTGCAGAGTCCGACAGGGGCGGTACCACAGCATTGCCAGATACTCTGCCGCCAAGATGCCGGTGAAATTACAGGGCAAAGGATATAGACCATCCAATATCTGTGTGACGAGCGCAGCATAGATGATACCTATTATATAGCAAATACCTACCGATACTATTATGAAGCGCAGCAAAACAAAGCCAAGCACGCTCTGAGTGTTACTGTGTTGTTATGGGCAAGCATGACGCTTTCCATCAGGTGCACGACTTGCTCGCTTCGTTACTGTATCGTAAAAAAAACCATGAAAATTTTATAAATCATCAATAGATACAGCCCTTTGAAAGTTCTATTAATTACATAAAAAGTAGATTCCACAAAATTCTGCTCTTTACATGTGTATCAGAAAGAAAAGTTTTAATATAAACTGGGTCATGATTAAAGTGCGACTGAAGATTAATTTTTGGCTGAAATTAACTAAAACGTCTCTCTAAGTATCTGCCTGTCCGAAACAAATTTACTTATGAAAACTTGTTCAGGTTTTTTTAATAAGTGTAGGATTCTTGCAGAGTCCGACTGGGGCGGTACCACTGCATTGCCAGATATTCTGCCGCCAAGCAGTAGTGTTCCGGTTTGAAGGGCAATGATGCTAGCGAAATTACAGGGCAAAGACTTGAAGAAGGATTGACCATCTAATCTCTAGGTGATAAGCGCAGCACCCTCTGTGTGGTACTGTATTGTTATGGGCGACGTGACGCTTATCATCAGGCGCACGACTCACTCGTTTCGTCACTTTATCTCGTAAAAAAAAGCTATACAGAGCCGCATAGACTAAAAGCACAAGCTGAGACAACATGGCACTAATGGGATTTATCACACTCTTATTGGGATTTCAAATTGATTTTATAACGTTTTTACGATTAATAAGTAAATTTACTTCTAGAGTTTAGTTTTTGCTAGCTTTAGATAACATTTCGAGTCACGTCATTTAGATAATATAAAATATCTAATAATATATTATTTAATAGCTGGTTTTTCGTTTAAATATTCTAATTTCTGAAATAAATCACTTGCATTTGAGAATCATTTGCACTTTATAGCCTACCTATCGACTATTTATTATAAAATATTTCATCAAGTAGGAAATGCCAAGCGAAAACGATTACCTCGTATTCAGTCTCAAAAATCTTTGGAATTGTAATAAGAGTTTTCCAAAGGAAAAACATTGAAATTAAAAAACAAACAATGCGGATTAAACCGAAAGGCACATCTCGTATTTTTTTAAAGTAAAACAGTACCGAGACGAGCAAGTCGTGCGCCTGATGGTAAAGAACACGGCTGCCCATTACAACACAGAACCTGCCTCGCCGCTGCGCTCGTCACCCAAAGATTTAAGATGATGTATCCGTATGCCCAGTTGCGCCCATTACGCTGGCATCATTACCCTTCAAATCGGAACAAAGTAGTGCTTACACATCTCTGCTTGGCGGTAGAATAACTAGCAATGCAAAGTCCTACCACCTCGTACGTAATAAAAAGATAATTTATTATTTACCCATAAATCACCTTTAATTTACAGATGCAAGAAATGCTAGATGCACAAAAACGATTTGTGGATTCCTGTCAGAGAGTTCAACTTGATGATCCCACGCACGTGGCTGACGTCTTGGACAGGCTCATCGATTCGCTCATAAATAAGTAAGATTACCATACATTTTATATTTAATGTGACAAAATCTGCGATACGACCACGATAAAGATTTTTTTTTACGAGATAAAGTGACGAGACGAGCAAGTCGTGCGCCTGATGGTAAGCGTCACGCATGCCTATAACAACAAATTACCACACAGGTTCTTGCTTGGCTCTGTGCTGCGATCGTCACCCAGAGATGTAAGACGGTCTCTCTCTTTGCCCTTGCTTACGCACTACTTGCTTGGCGGCAAAATATCTGGCAATGCAGTGGTAAAGGATAACGGAATCATCATAGATTGATGCATAAAACGACAAAAGGACAATTATGTACATAATTCGAAAATATTTATCGACATCCATCGACAGAGTAATCGTATCAGAAAAATTAGGCCTCCTCCTATACAGGAAACTACTTAGCAACTAAAGAAAAAGAAATTTCATTCAAAAAAGTTTGTACATATTGTACTATAATCAGTCATCAATTGTATATTAAAACAATTCGAAAATAATGTGCAAAATATTCGTTGTTATCATATTTAAAGAAAGTATTACAAAATCATGATTTTTTTTTGCAGTAAAGTAAACTTTTACTTTTTCTTTAATTCTTTTTGCCTTTATCAGACTTTCGTTGAGTACAGAAATTCTTAAATAAAGCACGTTTTAAGATACATATTACTCATTTCAATACTCGTAACAGAACTGCAGCGACATTCCACGAGTTGCAGAATATTCAAGTGACAATGCGAAACCACGACAATAAGATTATGAAGTTTCTCAGCAGTGGACGTTCAACACAGGTAAACCGAAGAAAATATTTATATAACAATTTTTGTTATGATTTCTTAACGACTATTCTAATTTATTATAAAAGCCAGGAACTTATTAATGGCCTATACAGAACAAAAAAAAACAAATTTCACTAAAACCAAGCCGCGTGCAAAAACTAACAATTCAATATCTTTAAAACGAAGCCCACAAGCAAAAAATTTCTTAAGTGGTAGAACTCTTGCAGAGTCCGACTCGGGAGGTACCACTGCATTGCCAAATATTCAGCCGCCAAGCAGTATTGTGTAAGCACTACTGTATTCCGGTCTGAAGGGCAATGATGCCAGTGCAATTACTGGGCAAAGAGATACATTATCTTATATCTCTGGGTGACGATCGCAGCACAGAGCCAATTACAGACTCAGTTTGGTATTGTGTTGTTACGGGCAGGCGTGACGCTTACCATCAGGCACACGACTTGCTCGTCTCGTCACTTTATTTCATTAAAAAAAAGATTAAAACAATGGACATGCGAATAGTGAATAAGGCGATTGCTAACAATAAAATTAGGGATTTCATCCATCTGGCTACATTGCTCTGGTTGTATTTATCGATTCTCAGACGGACGCCAGCTGCCGACGCCTGGAGGGATTGTTCCGAAACGCGTCTCACACTGCGGTCAAAGAGAACGAGTTGCAGCAGCTGACTGAGAAGTTCGTGGGACTGACGAACAGAGCTGATGCAGCACTCCAAAGGCTGGAAGCGCAGATGGGGTACGATAGCAACGAACCCACGCCGCCCCCGTCCGAGGTCAAAGCCGAAGCGGACCGACTATTTCTACACTTAAAAGAAATCAAGTAAGTTGTGCCACATATTCAATCAGGGCCGGAGTGACCTTCTGCAATGCCGGGTTCAAAAGTTTTGCGGGCCCAATGAAGTGAAGTTTAATTTTATGAGTGAAGTAAAAACAATTTGTAATTTTCGTCGACCGCGGGGCTCTCAAAACGCGGTTACGAGGAACGCGCTGAACTCGCTTTGCCCTGTCGCCTTCCAGACCGGCGACACACTCACAACGTGTACACACGATACACTCGGGTTCTGGGGCGGCTCTCACCGCCTCCAGCTATCAATTGATATACACATAGTCGGGGGCCGTCGTGGTTTCGGTCCGTATACCAGGCCCCGACGACCCTTAGCCGACGACCTTCTAATCTGTTATATATACGCTGTCTTTATTCGTGACCTTGCAGAACGTGGGGTCGATCCAACTCGCGGAAACTTAGTATTTCCACGGGTTCGGTGATCCGATGAAGCTTTATAGAGTCTCATAGGCTGAAAGCATCAACGTCAGTTTATACAAGAAGACAAGAAGGCGGCCCTGTATTCAATCTATCGTATTCCATTAGTTCTAACCGTAAAGTTTACCTCAGTCCATAGTCAGATACTAAAAGTCTATGAAATAAGAAAACGATTAAAAGATCAAAAAGAAAATCTGAACTGGGAAACATGATATACTATAATTAAATTAAAGTATTTTTGGGGATGACAGGAAATAAATGATTCTCAAAATAGGTGATAGACGAAATAAATTTCAAAAATAACAATTTTAACAGTCCTTGTAAAAAAAAACTGACGTAATCTTTTTTTTTCTTCAGGAATGACGAGATATCAGACGAAGACGAATGGGAAGACAGTAGTAACCAGGACGGGGATTTCTTCGACGATGGCGGCGGGGGCGATATGATGGACGAGGACAAGAAGATACTGAACAGCATACTTGAAACCAAACACACGGACAGCGCCACAGTCAGGCCACCGCATCGAAGACATCTGCACAAACACCCGTACGACCGCGGCCCGAGTTGGAGGAGCACGCCCACGTCCTAAATTTAAGCTTGTAATATAATGTCCTAATCAACCACAAAATCGATGTTTCATTGACCCCACCCCTTGTAAGTAAAACTTGTATACACACACACTCTCACAACCATACTACTTTAAAATATTTAAAGTACTATTCATCGACCTGCACATTCAAACTTTTCCTTTGTTTCTTTTAATATTTACACCAAATATACAATACAATACTTTACGTGAATCAAAATGCTCTTTCTACCTTTTTATACATTTTTTGTTTATAAGAAGGTAACCAAGTACAATAGCTAACAATGAATAAGAAAGTTAAAGGACTACTGAGGTTGCTGCTACCAAATTAAGAGCCAGCCCCTGTCACATCATTTGACATAATAAATACAAAATTATAATTCAGCTTCTTCAGACTTCTGTAAAAAAGTGTAGTCCTTTTTTATATAAGTTTGTCTATTATTGCAACAGTAGACGCATCAATGTGATTCTACCACGGGAAATTGATTATCCATATAGGAAATGGATGAATTTAAATGGAGGTATCCATCATCCATTCAAATCCGGCTTTATCTAGGCTTAAATACTTAATGTACATAACTGCATCGCTATTTATTATCAAATGATAGATAGGAACTGCTGACCAGTTTCATTTAAAACTTTGGTTAAAACCATTGTGTGAAAAAAACTTTTCAGTACCAGGAAATTATTTATTTAAGCATAGAAATTCTATGATTACAGCACATATACAAAGTTACTTGCCCCCAATATGGGCTAGCTATAGTGTTTTATCAAGAATTGTATTCCAATAGTACCATTTATTTAGTGTATTGCACATGCAGTTGAGTTAAAATGAGAATTTATTTTGCACACCAAATAATGATTTCAATATGCAAATTAAAGATTTCAAGTCAAATTTCAAAGCCCTTTCATTGACTTGTAAAACAAACAATAACCAAGAAAAATTAAAACCAAGAATAATCTTACACAACTGCTCCAAAATGAAATGGGAATTCAAATATATCATTACTACTTTTGGTGAAAAAAAACTTACATTTGGTATGGATGATTTTCTAGGTAAAATCACAGTGAGTATCATATCAAATTATAAAATTAAACTATTTACGGATTTTATCGCATTTATTTGAAATTTATCTTTGAGTATTCACATAAAAAGAAGAAATGTTTAAAAACAAAGTGGTTACCAACAACCTGAGATCCAGGAGACAACAAAAATGAAACGAAATCTGAGTATGCATATTTAACTTTTTTGAACAATTACAAAATCATCAGTGTCTGCTGAGGGCCAAAACAAGTAATTTTTTTTTAATTTCAATAATAGGCAAACACCAAATCAACAAAGTAATTTTTTAATAACTTTTAATTAACAAAAAAATATAAAAATCTATTCAATGAAATTTTCTAATCTTTATTACCAGTAGCAACAAAACTTAACACATTGTATAAAAGCATAATGAAAAATGCAAACTTCTAATGCAATATATATATATATATATACATATATAAACGGCTTGACTGGAACTATAAATCGCTTTTAAATGAAAATGGTTTTAGTACAAGTAGTGACTCAGAAACTAAGAAATAAAATCTTTAAAGATATTAACGCCTGATATAACGCCTTATAATCCGGAGATAACCTTATAAGTCTTTAATATTTATTACTTACCAGCAACAACATCTATTTCAGCCATGTGACAATAAACGACCTAGTAGTTAACGGCTTAAGTACGTTCGAAATAAATGACTTTGGTATAGCAATGACGTCCTTATTGCAGCAGCGATATAGAATTATCTTGGATGCGTCAATTCCAGTTATTGACATCAGTCTTGGTAAGTTCGATAAAAGTCTGTCTGTAATTATTTAAATTATTTTTAGTTTTCTCGTAATACTAAATCCACCAAAATGTCTTCAGTAGTGCTCGGTCTGTAAGCCTTTTTGCAGAGTCCGATTGGAGTGAAAGAACTGCATTGCCAGAAATATCTGTATAAAATAGTATTGCCAAACAGTAATGTATAAGCACTGCTATGTTCAAGTTTGAAGGGCAATTTTTTTCAGCATAGTTACTGAGTATAGAGATAGAACATCTTAAATATTTGGGTAACAGGGCCAAGCACGTTTTGTGTGGCACTCCGCAGCTATGGGTAAGCATATCGCTGACCATCAGGTGAAATACTTGCTCTTACAGTCACTTTATCTTTTAAAAAATAATAACAGGAGTACTAAGAAGATTATCCCATTTCAAATATTTTAAACACTAGGAAGTAGTCAATACTGATATAGTTGAAGATATTATCAATTTTTTCGAACTGCTACAAGAATGTGAACGACCTTGTGGCTTTCTCTTTACCTAGTATCTATCTACCATCATCTTGCATTCTGAGCGCAATTTGATGATATAGGATAATATTTTAATATAAAATTAATAAAGTTTTTAATATTTGTTTTACGTTATACCTCACTCGGTTAAATACCCTAGGGCTTTTATTTTCCAGGTGGTTACGATCTCAATTTAAATGTATTCGGCGGATCAATTTTTGGTACAGGAGATGCTACGTAAGTTCTTTATTTATAACTATAAATTTATTTACGTATAGTTTAGACAACTCCAAATAAATGAAATGTTTATCAAAAATAGCTATACAGTTATAGAACATAATATGAGTACGCCTTTAAATATTATAATAATTAAACATTTTAGAACGAACGAACCCATGACTCGCGTCGTCGAATAGTATAGTAACTGCGCCAAACGGGATATCGTAATATCTTTTATAATAAGAGCAACCAAGATCTGCAAATTAATTTATAATATATTGTTAACAGAACGAGGGTAGTTAACTAGAAGTGATAAACAGTAAATAAATTTTTCGTGTAATAAATGTCTACAAACACGGAGAAACACGGTGTTTCTTTAATATTAATCAGAGTAAAAATTTTCAGACTCAAAATTGTGCAGCCCCGCCTTCGTGCTAATGTTGTGATGGCAATAAGACTTTCGGGTGGAATTTTCATAAGTTTGGTGGAGTGCGACCTAGCTGTGTCACTAGAAGCTTTTGAAGTAAGTAGTGATTTTCTGAGATCTCGCTGATTCTTACAAGAAAATTTCTAAGAGTTTTTATAGACTTCAAATAAAATAACAATTTACTCTAATACCCAGTTATATTTCTTGCAAGTGTTGTATGTAGCGACATATGATTTTAAAACACTTAAAGATGTAAAGCAACGGAATGTTTCACAAAGTAGATAGTTATGAAGCTCCAAAACATGAGCCAATCTCAGTAAAATGCGTGATTGTTCTTCACTTTTTATAATATAAAGTAATGAAACGGGCAAATTGAAGGCTTTATAGTAAGATACACCTCTGCCTATAACAACATAGTGTCATACCGAACTAGCGAGCTCATCCTCCGGAAATTTTGGATATTATATCTCTATGCTGGCAAACATTGTCATTTAAAATGGAACACAGTAGTGCTTACAGATTATTGCTTAGTGATGGAATAACGACAATACCAGTACCAACCTTGGCGGATTCGGAAGAGGACCAGTTGTAAAATCCTACAGAATATACAAAATTTTTAATATTCTTTAGCATTAATCGCATATTTCGATATAAGAATATTTAGTCCCACGGATTATTCAAAGCTAATTCACCTGGATTGAGAGATTAACTTTCAGCCAGTCATGGATGTAAAATTCGTCTGTCTTCATGTCTAATTTTATAGCCTATAGGATTTTATGTTGTCATGTGACTTTGTAAGCATGGATCTCGTAATGGAATTAACATGAAAACCGTCTTCTCCATTTTAATTGTCTTAAATAAATTTTTACAACATAATGATAGATATACCTTTATATTCATACGATATACGTTTAGATTCACAATTTGGTCCACTGGAAAATGTTTTTTTAATTAATTTTTAATTTCTAAGTAGTTGTTGATTTTTGAATGTTTTACATTCGATCCGACAGACTGCGCTACCATCGCAGTGTCAAATCTTAAATGACAGTACTGTACAGTACATGTAATGACGTTAGAT
>DWGO01000393.1:0-12564 GCA_018247635.1 Eurytides dolicaon deicoon
GTAAATATAGTGATTGGCAGTGGCATTTACTTTTTAATTACAATGTTTCTTTTTCCTATTGAGTTCCAATGTTTCTTTTCCCTAATAAAAAAAAAAAAAAACTATCGCTTCTATTTCCGAATTAATACAATAAATGCAGTCAATTGTACACTTTAGTTTAAAGTGAAAAATAAGATCATGACTTTGATTGCTTCTAGCATGTACATATGTACGAGTAAGTGCTTGGGAATATTCATTATAGAATATAGTTCTTCCTATGTGGCAATAACTGTGAGTGAAACTGCAAACAAAAGTATTGATCGGCTGGGTGTCTGTTTGTATTTTATACACAGCTGTATAGAAACCAGGACTAAAAAGTTTTTTCTCGTTTACTGGGTCAACATTAGTGTAGTAAATATAAGCTACGATATAAAGCAATTAAAGGGATCTTTTGATAAAAATATTAAAGTAAGTTCTTGACACGTTAAGGTGAAGGTTTTATGAAAAAAATAAACTTAACAGACTCGGCTGTTGTGCGTCCTTTGCTTTTGAAAATGAAAGGCAAAAACTTAATTATAATCTTTAATAAATATTATTTATATATTACCATTTTAGACAAATATACATTTGTATATAATATGAATTAAAGTATCTAAATAGATGGTCATGTTTGTTCATTCCGCGACTTCGTTTGCGTGGATGTTGGCATTATTTCCGGTGAGAAATGAAGTATTAGGTATTAGGTATTAGTTTTAACATAAATGGATAATAATTGTTAAGTTCGGTCGTTTATGTATTGAAAAAATTTTTGCGCCAAATATCATTAAAATGCATTCATTCGGCTGCGCTTTATTGAATAACATAAAAATATAAAAAGTTTAAAATTTTTAATCCTAATAGTATTGTGTGGATAATCCACGGGTGAAGCCAGGGGTAGAACTAGTTAGTAACGTCTAAACAATGTTGCTAGATACTAATGGCTAAAGTGGATGATGTGGATGGAGTAGGTGGCAGTGGGTAACCGAGAATAGATTATATTAACTATTTCAAACGACCTGCATCGCATAGAGGGGTTCACCATGACAACTGTGTTAAACTGTTTATCGTGTACGTATATGCATTTATTAGTTATAAGTTATTGGTGGTAAACTGTACAAATTATTCAAATGGAGGGGAACAATATGACATACTATGACAAAATGTTCCCATTAATGAAAAATATTGGAAATTTTGTATTTTTACATATTTTTTTTCTAATATTTATTTCATTTCATAGCATTTTATTGCATTTTACGCAACTCTGCCAAGTTATAATAACTTCTACGGCTATTGATGTTGAACTACAAATTCCCTTAAGGTCTTTTTGGCTACTAAGTGACTAAGTTATTATAAACGTAAGACATTTTCGGCCCATGTTCTAACGATATTTCTTTACGTAAAATATACTGGCGCGGCCGTCGGGATATTTTGTGTTACGTAGCAGAAAGGGTGTAGGCACCCAGAAATGGGAATCGATAATTTTTAAGTCGTATATTTGAGCGATAGCTTCACAAACGCATTAAGTGTTCTGTTCTGTTTACAAGTCCTTTCGGGTCAAGCTTTGTTTATGTTCATATCACTTATATATGTTGTGGACATTAGCTAATTGTTTTTATATGTTTAAAACTTCTCATTTCTATAATTATCTGCATTTAGTTCGTAAATTGTATCTAAGCCGAGATCGTATTGTTATATTTGAATCATTTTTATACATGTAAAAAAAAACTGAAAGTTTAATCGGATAAAACCAAGTTTCAGTTTCTATTAAAAAAAAAGTTAATTGTAAGTAAATAGATAACAAAATGCAAAAATCAATCATAAAAAGAAACATGATAGCTCACTTTTTTATTATTAAAATTATATATTAAAAAAGCATTAATTTCTCATTGTCGGATATGTATTACATTAAGTCTTTTAGAGTTTTTCATTTATAAATTCTCGTAAATATCTATTGCGTGCTATTTTCATTGGATAGGCGTGTGACTTATATAATATATTTCTTACTCTTTTTCTCACGATAATTATAACAATCTTATATCCATGCGTTCCATGCGGGTAAGTCGTTATAGAGTTCTATCAAACAACGGAAGCTGAAAGCGTTTTATGTCTGTCAAAACGATTACGGCGCCTTCCGGACTGGGTCGTTTTCGTGTAACGCGGCGAAATTCGTGCGAACTGTGGCCCGCGGGTAATGTACGAGCCGTCGTAGAAAGTACTGCAGTCGTTCAGAACGTAAGTCTTTGTATGCCGCATGCGCGTCAGTCGTCAGACCGACGACCCGTACTTACGAGCAAAAGGTTAGGGAAGTCCTTTTAATCACACTGCCAAATTTTGTGACGTTGTTGTCATTAGATTTTTCTCCATGCATCCGGGTTGATTGATAGAGAATGCCAAATATCATTAAGTCCGCCCATACCTTTGTTTGATTGGCAGTATAGTTAAAATTAATAAATAAAACAGATTTGTAACCATTAAAGTCTTTGTACAAAAACTTTAACGGTTCAGTAAAGTTACTTTGGTACCTTTAAACAGTACTGAAGATAATTTCAAGATTTATTAATTAAAAAATTCAAACAACCATATTTATTTTAGGTGGTTACAATCATCTGTGGACGTAATATCACATGGATGTTCAATCTTCCTAAAACATATTTCCTATTAGTAAAAGGATCTTTGAAGTTCAAGGCCCAATCAACAGGAAATTTATATGAAACGATCTCATATCGGTATTACATACAAACTAGGAGAAAAATCAAACAAATTGAAAACCTCTTCCTTTTGAATAGGAATAGGTTAGTAAAATAGCTGTTGTCAATGATGTTCATGAGCGTATTAATTGTTTTAGTCTCAAAAAAGTGTACAGATTATGATTCTGGATGTTGCCAGAAATTTTATTGGTCCATTTCTTTTATACCCCCTCCGTTGGACTTCACAAAAGCGAGGGAGCTAATTCTGTATCTGTATATAATGACGTTGTCGCTTCCAGTCTATGCGGATATGTAAAGTTACATCGGGTCGGCGAACCCGTGGAAATGCTAAGTTTCCACGAGTTGGATCCCAAGCTAGAGTTGTTATATGTCGTGGGCACAAGTTACTACTTCACTATTTTATTAAATACTAACTCACCACCCTGTGGTTTCCACCCGCGCGGACTGAAGTTCCCATGAGAAATGTACACTACGTCGGGATATAAAAGAAGCCATTTTTAGTAGCCTAAGTTACTCCTTATAACATCAGCTACGTGCTAGTGAAACACTTGCGTCTTTAATTTTATGACATCTAAGGAGTGGGGTTAAAAAGAAAACGGCCAATAAAATTAGACTAAAATAATTGATGAATTGCGGTCCTCATACTTTGCTTACTCAAATTTCTCTAGCGCCTGCAATATGTATGGATAGTGGAAAAAGGCTTTTCTATTCTGTAGTAGGGCCAAATAGGTATTACAGATAATATATAGTCAATTCTAAAAAAAAATTGCTTGAATTTGAACCTTTATGAAATAGTCAATATTGAACTATAGGAATGAAACCCTTTAATTTAAATACATGGTTTTTTTACATTTTTATTATTGACGTTCATAACAAATGTATTGTTATGAATGAACATTACAAAGTCAAATATGAGCAATAAGATGATGAAAGGTTCTTAATTAATATTTGTGTTAGCTCAAAGCCAGCTCAAACAAAAAATTATGTACATTAAGTAGAATCAAATTACAAAAAATCAGTAACATTTGTCCTTTATTCTTATCTATTCCAATGCACAATCAATTTAAATTACATCGGGGATGGTTACATTTCTAATGCTTCTTTAACTGAAAAGAGAACATACCTAGTTGTCATTGATTACAGGTTTTTAAATCAGTAGGCCTAAAGAGTAAGCTTATTGTACGTTTTATTACTCAAATAATACTCCAATCAAAATAAGGATATAGAAAACGTAATTTTTGGGATGCATTCCAATCTACGGCGTTCTAGCGAAAATATATACGATCTTTTATCGTTCTTAATAATAATGCTTGGCAATAAAATTCTGTGACACATGTAACATATTAATATAACATAAGCCACCATCATAAAATTACCCATAGATTTTACAATAACAAGGCTGCTTCGTGTCCTAGAAATTCGTTCCTGATACATCCTGAGAGAAACGAGTGTTTTTCCTGGATAAAAGGGATAATTGATACCTTTTATGCAAGCCCTATTGATACTTTGGAGATTTCTAATTTAGATGTTATACGAAATAAGGTTGTGATACATTGCTGATATACATACTAAAATTCAGAAGCGGAAAGGGTAAAAAAATGAATTAGAAATTAGAGATTCGATTCTGCCAACCTGATTGATTGTTTTTTTTCTTCAGAGCTCGACGCAAATCCTCTTTGGCTTGTGATAACCTTTTTGTAATAATTACTGACGTCAATCTTTATTGCATAATATACATATACTTTTATTAAATTAATAAAAAAAATACCAAAATAACTGAGAACTGTAGTTTGTAAGGTGCTTTTACTTTTGTATCTACTTTTCTTAATTCTAATTGCCTCACGATATTTATTTCAAGAGCCTTGAGCGCTAATCGAACAAATCCAAAGATTCCTAATTTTTTTTACAAAAGTCTTATTGAAGAAGTAATTTTCAACATTTAAAAATTATATGCAAACCAGGTTAGATTTTTCCAGGTTTTTTTTTGTTTAAGCGCACAAATCTAACCTGGTTTGCATATAATTAATTTCACAATAAATTTGAATCGATTTCTGTAATAGCAATGACCTTGACGTTCTACTTCAATAGTTTATAACGACAAGAAGAAGAATGACATTACATACAAACAGTACATGAAACGAAGTTATTATATGCTATATAATAGTGTATCATCTATGATTATATGCTCTGTGCTCTGTGCAAACACTAAGCGCCTGCTTTGAAATTTCAAATTTTATCAGAGAGCTATCTGAAATCACAAAATGTTTGTATACGAATTTATGTCTGGTGTCGTCGAAACGATAACTGGCAGTGAGAATTATAAATATGTAAAATGAAGTAATATGAAATAATTTGCTTTTAAATAAAATCTGAAAATATTTACTGTTGTAGCCGACGAAGAAGATTTCGATCCGCATCACCACAGGAAAGTGGAAAAACCAACAACGTGAGTCGGTCATGTAAACTATCAATGTTCTATTAGGTAAAGTAAGTGAAAATTAATAAGACAACATAAAAAAAACAACTTATTTGCCTAATGACGGAAATAATACATGTTTGCATTGGGTTCGTCGTTCGTGCGAAAAAGTATAATTATGGAATAGTACTTTTAGCACATTAATAGTGCTTTATGCACTCAAAAAAGATTATACATTTGTAATGCGTATATGTATTTTGATTAGATATTCAGAAACTATGATTCATCTACTAAAGGGAAGTATCGGAGCTGGAGTATTAGCAATGCCGTCAGCGGTATACCGCTTGGGTATTATCGCAAGCATTATTGGACTTCTGCTCATCGGCGTGTTTGCTACTTACTGTCTGCTATTGCTGGTGCGTACAAAATAGGTACAGTTATATAGCACCAATTTTTAAAAACTCTTTAACCATCACTGTATTTACATAATTGTAAACAGAAACCATAGAGACGATTGATTGGCTCTACACTGCTTTGGTAACGCAGAGATTTGAGGTGGTATATCTCTATGCGATGTAATTGTTGTAACATATTGACTGTCGCTTCTCAATACGTGTACGAAATGTTATGTACGTCCACAAAAATATTAATGATTTTCCCAAAATGTGCAACGTGCATAAATTTAATATTAGAAATAAAAATAAGTTTGTTATACCTAAGACTCGTTTGCACTCAGTAATTATTTTTATGGGCAATGCATCTTTGCAATAGGATCCCAAAAAAAACGTCCAGAAAGTCGTCCCATTAACAAAATTTATATACAGTAAATGATTTCATTGAAGATAGCACGCCTTGGGAATGATGTGATCGCCTCCATGCTATTTCAAGACTCTAATTATAAAATGTAAATACAATTTTTTATTAAAAAAAAAAGAGTCCCGCTGAGTTTCTTTCGCCTGTTCTTCTCAGGACTAAGGCATTTTTTTCCGAACAGGTGGTAAATGTTACTTTATGTTGACGTCAAAAAGCGATTGAAAACCAATCCAATTTTGAATAAAATTTATTTGACTTTGACTTTGACATTCATTATGAGGATTATTCACACGTAGTCAAATTTGGCATCTATGTAGTATGTGTCTCTAAGTGGTAGGACTCTAATAGAGTCCGACTGGATCGGTACTACTGCTTTACCAGATATTCTGCAGCCAAGCAGTAGTGTGTAAGCACTACTGTGTTCCGGTTTGAAGAGCAACGGTACCAGTGAAATTACAGAGCAAAGAGATAGACCATCTAATATCAAGCAGTAGGGTGTAAGCATTACTGTGTTTCGGTTAGAAGCGCAATGATGCTAGTAAGAATACAGGGCAAAGAGATAGACCATCTAATATCTCTGGGTGACGAATACCGCACAGAGTCAAGCACACTCTATGTGGTACTGTGCTGTTACGGGAAGGCGTGACGCTTACCATTAAGCGCGCGACATGCTCGTCTCCTCACTTTATCTCGTAAAAAATAATAAACACGATAAAATTCGTAAATAGCGTTATTTTATAGTGTCAACCAAGTATTCACGTAAATAGAATATTCCGACCCAATTTACAGTGAAGAAAGCATAACTATAATTAACCGAGACAGAAATAATCGATTAGAACGAAAGAGATTAGAGAATCGGGTCGAATAAAGCGCGGCCCAAGAGACGGTTAGGAAACCCTCAATTTGACGCAGCGGGCTGAAATTGTCCATGACGAAAATAAAACGATCGAAATAAACAAAGGGACAGAGTTTTCGAAATTCGAGATTTCTCTAAACTAACGGTTGGATCTTAGTGAAGTGCGTGACGACAACTCAACTGTGACTCGAACAGTTAAAATAATCACTGTATTAAAATTAAATTAATTAATAATATTATAATCTAACTGTATATTTTCAACGACATTTACTATTTTATAGCGATAGGCCTCTATTGCAGGATCCGCTTACTACTGCTTTTTCAATTTGTTAAGTGGTAGGACTCTCGCAGAGTCCGACTGCGGCGGTACCACTGCATTGCCAGATATTCTGCCGCCAAGCAGTAGTGTGTAAGCACTACTGTGTTCAGGTTTGAAGGGTTTGGGTCAGGTTTGATGTCTGCTGCGTCGGTTATTCACTCATAAAAAGGCAAAGTTACCACACGGCGCACAAGTCAACGTATTTCATTTAGTACTCACGATTCTGCCAAGTGGTGGAGACAGCCGTGGCGGGCGTGATGGGGTCTTCGGGGCGCGGGCAGCTCACTGTAGCAGCCACCGCCGTGACGAGACCTGCACATGTACCCGGTGCCGACGCACTGCGCCGTGTTGCAGTAACATCTCACGCCGTCAACGTCACTAGCTGGCTTCAGATCTGCGAAAAGAAAGAGGCTGTTAGAAGAGATGAACTTTTTAACCACTGCATTGCCAGTTATTTAGCAGAGACTTGTACAATCCGACTGGTTCGGCACCACTATATTGCCAGATAATCTGCCGCCAAGCAGTAGTGTGTAAGTACCACTGTGTCCGGTTTGGAGGGCAATGACGCCAGCGTGGAAGGGGCAAGGCAGGAAGTCAGTGATTAGACTAGCGTGTCGGGCACACTGGTCTGATCAGATCCACTCGACACATGGCGCCACATTCCATGATGCTCTGCATTTAACTAAAAACCAAAGGAACCGGTGACGAACGACTAATTCTCTCAATACTGATGAAATCGTTGTACAGAGAAAGAGAACGTGAGAGAGATAGAGAGAGAGATGCGTAATTAAAGAGCAAAGAGATAGACCGTCTTGTATCTCTGGGTGGCGAGCGCAGCACAAAGTGAAGCACGCTTAATGTGGTACTGTGTTGTTATGGGCAGGCGTAACGCTTACCATCAGGCACTTACGACTTGCTCGTCTCATCACTTTATCTCGTAAAAAAAGATAAGCTGACGAGACGAACCAGTCACGCACTCGATAGTAAGCGACACGCCTGCCCATAATAATACAAATCTCCAGTAGCTGGAGATTTGTATTATTATGGGCAGGCGTGCCTAGCTGGCGTTGTAGCTTGTTACTCAAGCTGAATCAAGATGTATAATGTTATAATTCTGTGCCCAGTAATAACCTTGACATTGCGATTCACATAGGAAACTAGTAATAGTTGGGAGTAGAATAACTAGCAATGCAGTGATACAATTATCACGTCCAATCGTGGAAGGAAAGAGAGGGAGAATTGCAATTAGGGGAGGCATCGTTACGGCGCCAGTCAAACGATAAAACCCGATAGCTTGCGATAAAAGGCACGCGTTGGGACCTAGACGCCTATAAACCTGAGCGCACCTAGCCGTAAACGCCCACGGCCTGGATGAGCGCATTAAAACCGACTACGAGCTATAACAACACTGAAGCCAGCGCCAGAACTGAAATTAGAAGCATATTCGACTGTTCCGTTTGTTTAAATAAAGCTATCCATTACACCAGAAGATAGTCATGATTTTGATATTTTTTATGATATTTGTTGATTTATATAATATTGCTTCCAATGATGAAATTCCACAATGATTATATCTTTTAACTGTGCACCGAAAGAAACAATAACTGTCGGCAGGTCATGAGCTGCTTTCACCATTTAATTAAAACGCTGATGACTCAGATTCAAACAAAGACCGTATCGAAACCATACTTTAATTCCAATACGGGGTTACTACAATTACTGTGAATTTATAACGAACAACATTTCACTCATGTGGTTGTATACAACACACTCATAACTTTATTTTCGACCTAAAAACAATATCTACGCAAAACTCGACCGATATTGCTCAGTTGCTGCGTGTGTTAAGGATATATAAACAAACGCAAGAGAATTGTAATTTTAGCGAGGATTCCACTGACAGTACGATAGCGTTTCGGCATCGGCATAATTCCTTTTTGTACAATCATCGCACCAAACCCCACGACCGAGTTCGACTAAAACAAAAGAGCAAACAATCATAATAATACTCGGCTGCTCCGATGATGGGAACCCGAAAGGATGAACCAGCGAAAACGCACAGCTGGTTGGTGAGATGAATAATGCGCGCGTCATACACCGCGGGCCCCTGCATAAATCCCGGGGCACGTATTCAATGTAAATACGGGCCCCGATAAAATGAAACGAGATCGACTCCGGCGGGAGGCCGGGGGACCCCCCTTGATGGCTGGCATCCCCGAAATACCTTTTTCGGAGCGGCGAGTGAGTCGTCCGGCGGCGGTCGGGACAAAAATCGTTAGAGGCACGCCATCAGTTTAGCATCAGCTCAATTTGCAACGTTCGATAATGCGATAGGGAAAAATATGGACGGAATTGCTAGACTCCTCATCAGCTTTTAATCCATCGAACCGTAAAGAGAAATGTTTAATTGAAATACAAAAAGCACCAACACAAAATGAAATACCAACTATATATTATATTTATTATAAATAGGTGTTACTAGGCGAAGCTTGATAAGCAATGGCCCGCATTGCATACATTTTTGTATTACATGAATGTAACGAGACGACAAATAATGTGCTTGTGTATCTAACTAGTTCATAACTGCTAGGCTTTGCGCTGCGCTTGTCACCAACACATATTTGGGTATAGAACATTTAAAACAATATTAATAACTGGTAGTAAGTGCTGTAAGTTTACTAGATTACTTGTAATACAATCAAATAACTAAAAGAAGTTGGAAGGTATATCAAACTTCTTTTGTTTGTAGGATATGAATTCTAGGTTTATTGGCATCATTTCATATCCTTCATTAAATTCCTTCTTAAAAAAAAACATAGTAACAGAACTCGATAAAGATGGCCCGAGTATAATATACATATAAATAACTAGATAACTAAGAGGAAAGAGAGTCCTAAGAGTGAACCTGAGTGTTAGTGGAGCAACTCAATAAAACAAATAAGGGAACTGGAAACTAGATGGTTATTGTTGTCAATTTTCAATACAATTTGCCTACTAGCTTTGTACTGTGGGTAATCTCATCGATCACGGCTTTTAATCCTCATTGAATCGGTCCAAATCCTCCGTGAGTCAAAACGTATGCCCGCCGAAGGTTCCTGACTCATTAGCCGAATAATTAGCGTTATCGCATCGTACAATGCATCGGATGGACGTCATTAAGTCGGCTTTACAATCAATTTCCAGTTGAGACGCGGCGCACGGACGGCGCACCAAAGGATCGGGCCGAGTTGGGGCCGGAAAAAAACAAAACAAAGTAAATAAACAGGAGAGAGAAAAGGTCCCGGCGCGCTATTTGGATTTGATAAATGGCCCTCCGAAGACGGGCAGGACAGAGACGGAGCGAGGGCAGAGCGGGACGGAGTAACTAATGAGTCGAGGACGTAAGTATAGGTTAAAACATTATAAGATAAAGTAAAGTGCTTCTTATCCGCTCGGCGTTTTTTCGTTTTTAGAGATTTATTATAATGCGCCGGACCGCGCGGTCGGCGGGGTCTGTTTGCTTTTTATCGGTGCACTTTTTTTTTGTTTTCGCTTTTGAATCTTCACCGGGACTTTGCGGATTGCGTTGATCGAAGCATACTCCTGCGCATGGTTTACGTCCCTACCAATGATTTTTACGACTTCAGTAAGGAAGTATGACAAATTGGATCACTAAAACGCTGTTACTGTTATAAACCATGGCTCATAGATCAAAGTGTTCCTTAATTACAGTATTTTGTAACATTAGCAATTACCCATTTTAAAATTTACAATTAATACTGTTTTTTCACGCAAAATCTTTACTCTGTAGTTTTGTTTAATAAAATAATATTATCGACTTTTTACTTTTAAAATACTAAAACTTCTTTCGTGAGTAATTTATAAATTAATAGTTACTCACGAAAGAAAATTTAGTACAAAGAGATCGATTTGATATACGAGTATGAGCATTTTTACCACGGGCTTAACTATACTTTGTTTCACAATAGGCTTAATTTCATGATCTCTGCGAAACAGATTTGCAGCGTACCACGGTTTATCATATTCACCGGTGCTTCGTCGCAAATCTTTCAGATTGCGCATTCAATTTAGATCGGTGGCAGGATAGGGTGAAATGGATTTCTGCAGTTCTCAGATTCAGTCGACGTCAGCTGGATTTCATGCGTAAGGGATCTAGTGAATGCTCTATTTAAATGCAAATAATAACTCGCATTTGTTATGCGGTTTCTCTTCTCTGTATTATCGCGTGCGAATTGAATGGAGTATGGGTGAGTGTGAATTATAAGATGGCAATATATATTTATTTAAAGTATGACTAATTACGTTTGTTTATAATGTTATATCTCTACACCTAGTAATTAAGCTGGTTCACACCGGAACACATTATGTTATATTGATCACGCACTGCTGTTTGACGGTTGAATAACTGGCAATGCACTGAAAAATCCTACCAATACTAAAAGCTTGTACATGCTTAATTTAAAATGTTTGATAACAATACCTCAGTTTAAATAAGTTTTGTTAATACTATGATGCAATCAATGGAGATATATCCGTATAGTCGATTTCAGTAAAAAGTTCTACATTATTTCAAATCTAAACTAGATATACATATGTAATGCTAGTGCCGCCTATGTTTCTTCATGGCAATTTATCACGTAAAGTGACAGACATATGTTAATCTGAAACTTTGATTTGGAAACATGAGATATTCAAAAAAAGAAAACTATAGTACATGGTAAAAGGAAACCCATAACTATTGGATGTCTCATATCAAATCAAATCAAATCAAATCAAAATATCTTTATTCAAAAAGAGGCCTATACAAGCGCTTTCGAATCGTCATTTTACATGTTAAATCGTAAGGAAGAAAACTACCACCACCGGCTCGTAATGCAGCTCTGCTGAGAAGAGCCGGCAAGAAACTCAACAGTAGATTATAATAAAATTATAGATTAGGTATTCCACATACGAGTCAATTAACTTAATTCCATACATTTTGATATACCAGAAACTCTATGTCCTATATCCTATCACCTACGCCTTACTAATTTCTTTAACTCTTACGTAAATACCTTTCCAGTAGCAGATTTTCGAGCGACCTGCTGAAATGTACGTTAATGCATTCCTCAGTGCTCTCCTCGTAAAAAAACAATAAAACGACAATCCACGCGAACGTTCCCACAGCACGAATCGAATAAAAGCCTTAGTAAAAGCGACAGTCTGCCAATAACAAATTACGTCTGATGGGAAAGAGCCTACAGATACAATATTTCGTAGTTATGCATAAAACTGGCACGATGTATGCAAATGCATTTGTTTTGTATAGCGATGTTTTATATGGACTTTAATAATAAATGGCTATAGAGCCTATTGAAATGTTTTTTTTTTAATTTTTTTTACGTGATTAAGTGACGAGACGAGCAGGTCGTACGCCTGATGTTAAGCGTAACGC
>DWGO01000394.1:0-12560 GCA_018247635.1 Eurytides dolicaon deicoon
GTATAAGTTCCACCGACAAAATTCAGACAATTTAATTATGCATATAAGCAATAAAATCTTAAAACTTATGGAATTTAATTTTATGTCATTTAAATCTTTGTAAATTTCTATAAGCACCAATATTTAAATCCGTTTGGAGTGCTTTATTTTCCCGACTCCTTTAGTTAGCAAGTTAAATTAAAGTACATTTGATATACAATTTCGATTACAACCTTAAATATTTTATTATTATAACACTTATGACATGACTGTAAAGATTGACAATTTATCTCTTTTATTTTTGTAAATTGAAAGTTGTTAAAAGTTATTTATATATCCTATATACCAAAATAAATCATAACCGCTTGATATAGCTTTTAGTCAAATTATGTAATATTTTTCCATTAAAATTAAATTTAAATGGTAAAACTTCTTTATCTGTTCTTGTTATATGTTTATGAACATTTAGTTTTTTTTTATAACTTAAGTGCAATTTTTACAATTAACGGTATTCACTGTTTGTTTGGACTGATAAGTAAGATGCTACCAGTTGGAGGTCTCCATTTTGTTACTTTCGATTTAATTTAACTGTCATTTTCATTTCTATTATTTGTCAACAGACAAATGTCTGCTGTATATTTAATAAGCAGTTAGTTGGGTTAAGATGTGGTAGCTATTACTATTACAAAAATATAACAAATACGCGTATCATAAATATAATATGTATTATTCTCTATCAGCCTAACCTAAAACTTCATTTGTACCTAAAGCGGCATTTTGATCACATAAATATATATACATAAATACAATTAAACTGGCAATATTAACTTCGACTTGAACAGGTTGAAATTTTATCTAATCTGTAAAAACATGGAGTTTCCAATCTCTAAATATTGTATCTGTAAAAGAAAAAAAAAGAACAGTCGACCCCTTTTATAGAAAGAACGAGTTGCGTATTCATCCTGGATGTAGCTGGACAGCTGTTGTTTTACCAATAGACTGTAACGACATAATGATATGTATGTGATATGTGGTAACAGTGAACGCTTGGACAATTATCGATGGGCGATTTGTACGCAGCTGTTACTAAGCTCAAAGCAATCATTCTAAACACACGAATATTAGTGATAATTACAATTCTTAATTCTTAACAACTTTATAACGTCTTCCGCAACGCGATAACACGGCGTTACAAAACTCTTTTTAAAACGTTTTAAAACTTTTTCTAACTTGTTACTATATATATATAACAAGAGAAACTCATAATATAACTATTGGAGTATATTCTATATAAAACAACAATTAAAATATGAATATATTACAAAGTATGATTTTTTTTCTTTCGGAGTTGTAATATAGAAGTTATTAGAAGCAATCGGCTTTGAATAACGTAGTTTTGAGTTAAAATCAAGTGTAAATTAAAGTTATTTATCTCAGTTGACATTATCTACGTCGTAGCGTGCCGTAGTCGAGAGGCGGGCTCAAATCTGTGCCGCCCAGCAGTTTCTATTTAGTCGAAATGTTCGCCACGCCTCAACGGTTAAATATACCTAATATTTTAGCCGGTAAACAATAAACAAAAAGTAATACCGGCAATTTTGTGCTGGTTCAAAGAAAATAAGAAATATCTTCTATTGTCGGTTACGAAAAAAGAATTTGCAAGGCCATAGCGGAGAACGGAACTAACATACTAGAAATGTTAAAGTAAAGTGACTATGAGTATTAATTGAGCTTTTCTTATTGAACTCTTATTGCGTTTTATGATGACATTATTGTGACGGACCGAAAATGTTGCTCGCATAATAATTTTTAAAAGTTGAGTTAAACCATTCGTGTTTAATGGTTGACTTGTTTAACGTTTTTTTTTTGTTTCGAATGTAAGAATGTAGTCATTACTTGTCGCTAGGCATAAAGTCCTAATACATTTTAAACCCAGTACCAGTTTACACCCATCCATGTCAATTACAATTCCATCCAAAAACATTAACAATTGAGTTATCACTATGCTCAAACTGGTTTTCTTACTAAAAGAACCCGATGTAGTTATCGGGGTTCTTAATTATAACAAGTTCTCTCTAATGACTACGCAAAAACCCCTACTGCGCACAAAATGAGTCGGTTTCGCCATCGCTAGCACTAGAAGGGATTACGTGCGCTCCCGCGCGTACTATATCGGATGACGTCCTTTTGTCTATAACAAGTCCTTTAGCACGTCCTGACGCTGCGACGACTAATTCTCTATCCAATGGGCATAGAAGAGTGGAACGGTTACTGGCCTCTTCACACGAGTAGTACGCAGTACCATCAAACTATGAAGCGACATTTTCACACAGTCGGATGAAAATATTGCGCGCCATTTCGATCGGCGAACGTTGCATCGCGATTATTACAGCTATTTGGATGTAGCAGGAGGGTGCATTGGGACATGTACCCTCCCTAACACGGGCCCTACCCCAGCTGAATTGAAAATGGGGTTGTGATTCATTTCCCACGAGCCCCACTCGCACAACACAAAAGCCTCAAACTTTATTACGTTGCAAAGACTCTCCGTGATATTTCTTTGGCGATGATAGAACGCATCTGTTGTAGAACGACCCAAAATGCAAATTCACAGCAAAAGGCTGGATTGGATACGATTGAAAATGTAATCCACGCTCCAGTGGTAATCCATTCACAACGCTGCGATTGTCGCACGAAGGCTTCTGATGGCCGAAGCTGAAGTAAATTGAATTTAAATATTCGTGTGTAACAAATGAAACTAATCGAAACGCATAAAATCAAGAAGCCTAAAGTACTTGAAATAACAGATTACAGGGGTGGTACATAAAACATTTTTGGAAGACGTTTTTCCTAAAGATCTCAGGAGTGCACACGAGTCGACCAGCCAAGACTTCCGCGTCCGATGTAATTTCACGATATGACTTATGCAGGTAGACGTGTGCGTTGAATCTAGTTAGCTTACACCTTGGTAGGTGGCGTCGAAGTGCGATAAGGTGCGATACGGCCGTTTCAGCGGCTGCCTGCTCGAAGCGAATGCGCACAGGCAACGAAGTTTACGTGTCGATACGATCGGACGCAGAAATAAAATATAATTGAAAGTCCTCACGAATCCATATCCTCTGCTTTTGCTCGTCTGCCTGTCGGTGATGACGACCGCCTCCTCGATGTCGCCGTATACCGCGAAATGCTCCCGCAGGCTCTTGTCCGTCGTGTGGTAGGGCAGGCCGCCGACGAAGAGCTTCGTCCATGTGGTGTCCTTCTGTCCGGGCAGCGCGCCAAGCGCCAGCAGGCCCTCGGGCTCGGCCGGCAGAGCGCCCGCCATCAACATGCCTTGCACCGCCTCCGTCGCGCCGCTCTGTTACCACTCGCCGAACACTTCGCCTAGCGTTTCAGTGCACGCACAACGTGTAGCCACTGGGTACTGGGTGGCGTTTGATACGTGCGTTCTGTGCGGCGGTGGCGCGCGTACTGATGCCAGTCGACGGCGCACGTGGCGCTCCGCTACTAATTTTAGCCCCCGCCGCCCTCCCCGCGCCGCTCACCAGATGCGACGCCCGCTCCCCGGCGCGGCGCGGCGTCCGTCGTGTCGTGTCGCGCGTTGCGTGCCCCACTGCTTGCTACCCTCCGCCGCTCGCGTAATGATACGCCTCGTTATCACCGCCCGCTGTGACGCTCGCCTTACGCTTTACACACATTTCCTAGATGCTAACTCGCGATTTGCTTAGCACTCACACGAATCTTGTAGCTAATAAGTCTCCAAGACTATAAGCAAATACACTTAATATCTTTATTATTCGCTCATTTTTTCAAATGACTTTCAATTGCAATAGCGCTATCATTCTGTCGCCTACTAGCCAAGGGAATCGCCTGCTCGTTTGCCTCCTGGCCCATAAAAAATTCTAAACATTAATTATTGCAGTTTACGATTGCTTCCTTTAATTGTTTGTTAAGGTTTAGTGCATTAATAGCCTAACAATTAGCGTTAGTGTTCGTTATCGTTAACTAACCATAAAATGTATAACGATTTCGTTGAAACTTGTAAATAATTTAGGAATTTATATTAATTTTTGTTTGCAATATTGTTGGTACATTTAATTACTTCTATAACAATGATTCTATTTTGATTCTTTTGAAGCTGATGCAATGCAGCCAATATTTTTGCCAAATTAACATTTTTTTATTTATTTAAAAACCTTGCATGCCTACCTAAAACAAAAATAACTAAAATTTTCCTTATAGATCTTTCAGATTTCTGAAACAAAAGATAAAGTAAATATGTAGTGCTTGTAATCAAGATTATTATTACTGTAGAAACAGTTTATATTGCAACACACCACAAATTTGAAGTTTGAACTTTACCCCAATCTTTAGTGAGTTTTGGAGGGTTTAATGTATTGATTTATCTCTGAATTCATATGGCTACTGAAACGCTGAATATCATATCTGAAAGTAATTTGTACAGAATTGTGAATTAAAGTTTTTGACAAATATGAAACAATACTCGAAACGACATGAAAAGCGAGAAAATACGAGTAGGATGAATTTCAGTCCCAATCGTTATGTTGAGGGCGGTTATGTTCATATCTGGAATCCCTTTTTTACAAGATAAATTAACGAGACGAGCAAATCGTGCGCCTGATAGTAAGAGTCACGCCTGCTAATATAACACAGTACCACACATAGCGTGCTTGACTTTTTGCTGCGCTCGACATCCCGGGATATAAGATGGTCTATCTCTTTGCCCTATAATTTCCCTGGCATAATTGGCCTTCAAACCAGAACACAGTAGTGCTTACACACTACTGCTTGGCGGCAGAATATCTGGCAATGCAGTGGTAACTAATAACAAAAATAATTTAAAAGTATAATAAAATAATAAAAAAGGTAATTAGACCAAATGTAGTTACTTGATAATCAAACTAGTTTACTTATCTTACGTGATATCGCATGCATCAAATCCCAATAAACGCCGTATTCAGTATTGTATACTTAACCTTGTCTTATTGTTAAATGTTCAACTGCCCTCTTTATAAAGAGGGGATCCGAGTCTTGTGAATCCTGCAACAAGTCCTGTTATTCCGTTAAGTTCCTTAAACCGGCTGTAACGGAATTGGCCAGGATTTTGGCACATTTATATTCTTGGGCATGATTAATAACGAACGTTTTCATTGTTGGCATTTCGTTGGCTATTGAAAGCAAAAATTTCTCACCGTTTGGCCAAATACAAGCACTTTTGTATTTAGTTGGGATCTATAGATTTTTATGTTCCCGGGCCGTTTCTGAAATAGGTTGTATGCTTAATTTATCTTTTGATATAATTAATTAATCGTTGTCTGCTTATTTTAAGTGGTAGGACTTGACACTTGTAGAGTCCGACTGGGGCGGTACCATTGCATTGCTAGTCGCCAAGCAGTAGTGTGTAAGCACTATTGTGTTTCGGTTTGAAGGGCAATGATACAAACGTAATTATTGTCAAAGAGATAGACAATCTTGGATATCTGAGTTGTTAGGGCAGACGTGACGCTACCATCAGGCGCAGAACTTGCTAATCTCATCATTTTAACCTGTAAAAAATTTAGTTCAATAAAAATTAATAATTTCTTTTAGGTCTGCATAGGTTCGGTTATACTATCTTGTTCCTATTCCCCGTATGATCTTTTGATTAAGGTGAATCCACACATAACACAGACAATTTCGAATGCCTTTTTTCTCAAATAATTTACGTGCTCGGTCCATTTCGAGTCACAGATTAAGGCATCTCACAACCCTTCCTCCTTGATCCCGGAATACATTTAGTTCATGACTAATTTGCAGACTGTCGCTTCACCCTTACAACGATTAGACACTTTCCACTTTCATCGTTAAGTTCTTTGTATGCTTTTTATTACGTCCAACGCATTGCTTTATTATTTTTATAAAGATCAAAATCGAAATGATCTATTATATTGTAAATCATTAGATGAATATATATGTACACCTAATTCTGTTTTTACACGGTAGATTGGTTCCAGAAAAAAACCGTGTAAAAAAAGACATTGATCGTATGCAAAAATAGGTGATTGGTTCCTAATCTCTAAAACCTATTAAAATTAGTGAAAAACAAGGATTTTTTAAGAACAAGTATTCATGTTTATTTAATTAAATCACATATACAATGTTTATTTTTACAAGCATAGTTATTAAAGATAAAAAAGATATGCACTCTAATCTTAAAAATAATATGAATTAAATGTATGGCAAGTTCAGGAACTAAAAATAATTATGTTAAACAGCTATGTTGTTAACGAAAAGAATAGGTTATTCAATTTTTAAGGTAAAAAAATTTAAAATATTTTATTTTCAAACCGTGTAAAAACAGAATTAGGTGTACATGCTTATACCTATACCAATGAAGGACAGTACAGTTATACATTGTCGGATAAAAAAAATTGTCTCATCACAGATTTCATTATCAATTGTTAAAAATACCTTTATTCAGGAAGGCACTAAGTTTTTCAAGATTTGAAGTTCACTCGACGTCATTGAATACTGAAATTTAATTGTTCTTGAACCTGTGAACTTGTGATAAGAAAAAAAGAATTAATTACGCGTAACGTAACAATAACATAATTAACAGACTTGTCATATCTACTCTTTCGAATTTGTCATTCTGTTGTGAAAACAAAAAAATATTTAGAAAAGATTTCAATAACAGTTTAACGGTTCTCAATACGTTTATTTTTTGACATAATATTTTTACAACTGCCAACATATTTGGAGGATTTATTAAAAAAAAATCTAACTACTTCTCATTGTTGAACCTTGAACTTCTGACATACATCAAAGATCTCCGAAACACTATAATTTAAAATTGAGTATTCTTAAATTTATATAAAGACGATTGTGATGCTTTTTATACAAAAAATATTATTTTTTTTTTCTTGCTCTATAATATTTCACATCTCACAATAGGCCTCAAGTCTGTAAGTTTAAGCAAATAAAATGCTTTCAGCCATGGTCGTTTAACCACTTAAAAGCTATCAAAATTCTTGGCACCATCAACTTTGTCATCCCCACTTACTAAAATCCGTACTAGACTAGTTATTACACGATATAACACGCATACGTCAGTCGTTCACTTGATTAATTGTGACATTAGAACTTGGATTCAATGTATTTACTACTGTAAAGTTCAATTTCGTAATCTATCTGTGTACCTATCTATATGAAAAGAGAAAGATTTATATCCCTTTTATATTCCATTACATAATGATATTAAATGAAACTGAGCTTAGACTTTTACAATCACTTTTAAATCATCAGTGAAGTCAGATCGAGAGGAAGCTACCACCTGCTCGGAAAGCAGTTCTGCTGAGAAGAGCCGGCAAGAAACTCAACAGTTGCTCTTTTAAAAAATCAAATTGCAATATTTACATATAAACACTGAGGAGGTTGAAATTTGGTAGTTGCAAGTTTATATAGAGAAAAGATAAGAATAATGCAAAAATTTTAATATAAAATATTTATTGCATATACGCTTACAGTTAAGTAAAAAAAGGTAATTGTCTACGTTTTTACTATAAATGCCTAGCAAGTAATTTCTCAATCAAAAACTATATTATGCAGTGAATAAAGTGAATAATAATATAATCTACGATTAAAAAAAGCCTCCTTTGGTGGAATTTCGACCACTACTGGGCAAAGATATAGACCATCTTATGAGGGTGACGAGTGCAGCGCAGAGCCAAGCACGTAGTGTGGTACTTGTTATAAGCAGGCACGATTTGCTTGTTTCGTCACTTTATCTCCTCAAAGAAAAAAAATCATTATTTGCAATCTAGAAAAAATAATGTCAAAGTTAAAATTGAATATAAAAATTCAATGTATTATTAATTGCCTGCTTTTATATTTTTATATCGTAATTGTATTAAAATAAAAAAATGCATAAATCATAATTTGTAATTCGTGTAATTAAAGAACAATTTTCCGGGTCTATCCTACGTTACATACACCATCTTACTTATTACGTTGCCTTAATTGTTATATTTTGACCTTAAAGTGTCTGTGTTCATGTCTATCCTTTGCACCATTAGCGTCAAAAAATCGACAAACATCCATATTGAATAACTAGTGATTTGCAACTGCGTTATATAATATAATAATTACAGCAAGCCGAATGGTGCTCCATATTAGCATTTTGATTGCAAAGAGAATTCCCCTTTTATTAAAAACTTTATATAGGTATTCCATTGAATAACAGCAAAATAATAGTTCGCTTGCTCTAGATTTATTGTGAAAGAAGTGAAGAAAAAACCATGCACTTCCATCTTACGCCTAACGCACTTGTTTTCGTTTGATCATAATTTTTTTACGTGATAAAGTGACGAGCCGAGCAAGACGCCGCCCTAACACAGTATCACACAAAGCGTGCTTGGCTCTGCTGTGCCCGTCAGCCAGAGATATAGAATGGTCTATCTCTGTGCCCTGTAATTGCGCTGGCATCATTGCCCTTCAAACCGGAACACAGTAGTGCTATTTTTTATCGAGCTACGACTAAATAAATGAGTTTTTAAGATGTAAACTATAATAAGCGTTTACTGCATAATATCTTGACTGCAGATAAACTTTTATTTCAACTACGAAGGCAGCGTATAAAAGTAGTAACACCGATCATCTCGGGCCTTCTGTAGTTGCCATGACGAATAAACGATGCTAGATTCACGGTTCTCTTAAGTCCTTAATATTAACGATTTATCAGCATTAACAATAAGAGTAATTAATCGAGTTAATTGTTAAACTCCGTAAATTGATTACAAGGCAAAGTACGGTGATTTTATACATAGGGTTTATTAATTACTCTACTCTTATACAAGTAATAACTCAGTCCTCAGAAAAGTAGTTCCAGAAATGAAAAGGTAGAAATTCCAAAAAATGATTTCTTCTATTTACGCGAATACTTGACATTATAAAATAAAACTATTTACGGATTGTATCGCGTTAAAATAAATTAAATCTAAAATAAACGCAAAATCAGTTAAATACATTGAAACTACTCAATATTACGCGTGTTCAGGTGCGTAAACTCAAGTGTAGACAATAGACCCTTAATCGAATATCGGGTTTGCAAAATCGACACCATCCAGGGGCCGAATTGAATAGTTCCGGAAGTTCGACAACGGAACGTGCCGGACCCCCATCGGATTTAATTACGGGTTCATGCAACGTATGACCCGATATTTGTACGGTACGCTTTGCCCGCAGTTTGCCCGTGGGCACAGAGAGAGGTCACCACAGGAATGTATTCATTAATTCACGCGGCATTCATGTAATGCTTATTATGGATATATTTACTGATGGGTTTGACACAATTAGAGCCTTGCATTTCCATTCCATCATGAGTAACATACAGCAAAATTTAAACTTATTTTTGCGGTTTATATTCATTATATTTCCACACAGAAAATAAAAAAATATAAAATTACGACGTTAAAACTTAATAATATAAACATTTACGTCTGAAAAGCCTGCAAAATTTCGAGTACAGAGTAACTGTGTGTCTAGTTCGAGTTTTTGCTCACTTCGTTTACCGACACGATCGCGTAAACCTCATTTCTATGAAATTTCGACAGTGCCATCTAGTGTTGACTAGATGACACTGTTTTTTTATATATATTTACTCACGTATACCTACGAGGGCTAATAAAATTATGAATGCCAAGACGTAATATACTAAAGCAAAAAAATTTTTAGAGTAGAAATATATCTCAAACATTCAACAACTAAAGGCAAAGCATCGTATAGAAATTTTAATGCCTCACCTGCGTTTAATATTAAGCAACTTCTGCTTGGGAAACATTGAAATGGAAAAGTGCCAAGCGAATAACATGACCGCATTTCTAGTGTTGCCATACATTAGCTCTGTGCAAGTAGGACGCCGAATAAGTTACACATTTTGACAATGTGTTGCGCCAGTGGAAGTTGAACTGTACAAAAATATATATCACAATGGCTAATATTAATAATAATCTATGTTTGAATTCTTTGTATTGTATTGTTCAGGAGGCCTTATGTCGATTGGATGAATTATGAACTACGAACTACTAGAAAACCAGTATTTTTCTAAAATGACAATTGGAAGATATATATTATTTTAGAGGGTAAAATAAAAATTGTAATTCGTCGATGACCAATACGAGAGGACGTGGAAGTGACAAAAGAGGTGTAGAAGTTCTATAATTTTGAAATGCGTATTTTTCACCACTCATTTCGGACGACAGGCCTAAATATATAGGTTTATGTAAGAGAGATAGAGAGAGAGAGAGTATCGAGCGACGATAGTGTGTGCCACTTTTCATAAAAAGCTTTTTATATGCGTCGTGAACACACGAATTACTACTATAAACTACGATACTTCGTATACGTATATGGGATAGCTAATTGATTGTATAATTAAATATTGTAAAATGATTTTAAAAGAGCAACTGTTGAGTTTCTTGCCAGCTGTTCTCAGCAGAACTGCATTACGAGCTGGTGGTAGCTTCCTCACGATCTTAAAATGTAAAAATGACGATTCAAAAGTGGTTATTATTATGCCTGTTTGAATAAAGATATTTTGATTTGATTTGATACGATCTCGCTTTTGACAAGAACAAGGAATCACGTGTCTAAGGTTCTCGATTTTAGGTACGGAAGTCAAGTTACCCACGCATTATTATAAGGCCATTGCCTTTTATTGAAGGAGGATGGAAAAAAATGGAGCTACATTATCCAGGGTAAACCGATATTGAAGTAGATATTAACAGATGACCGCAAGGGCACGTCGGTCGTCTAAATTTAACTTGTACGTCCATAACTAATACGTTGGCAATACAGCAACTGCTAATACACAGCTTATTTTAATTGAACATTATTGGGATTTAAATTAAAGATACATAAGAGAAATTAATGGTGTATACCAAAGAACTTAGTCATTATCATTATAATACTTGGACTGTGTGAGATTGTTGAAAACAAGAAGGCATTTCAGCGGATATTATATGCTAACTTTATGAGCATCTAAAACGGCATTGTCAAAGCGAGACTCGGTTTCTCCCTTACCACAAAAAATGCAAAAGTACAAAGATTTCTACGTTACCAAAAGATATGTCTCATATGGGAGAACAGTAGGTGTTTCTGCTTGGCTGTACTACACATTAAATTATTAATCCAACTACTAAAAGTTTACAACAAAAAAAATCACAAGCGACAATGAATAAATTATCCATCCAAATTAACTATTTGTATGGACACCGTAACAACGCGGCTTTCTATATTACGTGTTCAATTGAAACGGGCTTAGCTGGGATTAAGCCGGTAAGTGATGAGCCTTCAGGATCGATTATCACGTGCACAATCCCGGTCGTGGCTCTATCCTATTTATGCTCGATCGATTTATGGTTTTTCGAGGCTTCATGCGTCCGCATAAGCCGATTTATTGCCTTGTATGCAGATGCATTGCTCGGCTTATTCGTGCATCCACACGATGGTCTTCTTTGTAGACTATGTCAAATTCTCCTTATTCGGTACACTCTAGCACTGTAGGCTTAGAGTATCTATAATAGATAATTAGATATAGATACTTTAAGACTGTAGGACTCTTGCAAAGTCCGACTGGGGAGGTACCAGTGCGTTGCTAGATATTCTGCCGCCAAGCGGTAATGTGTAAGCGCTACTGTGTTCCGGTTTGAAGGGCAATGATGCCTGCGCACTTACTGGGCAAAGGGATAGACCATCTAATATCTCTGGGTGACGAGCGCAGCACCGAGCCAAACACGCTCGTTTCCTATCAGGCGACAAGCTCGTCTTGTCACTTAATCTCGTAGCCAACATTCGATCGAGTTTTTCTTGTTCTCAAACAGATAGACAAAGAAGCCTCAGCTATAAGCTGTCCCTAGCAATTTATCTTGATAAGACGAATCACCAGTACGGTTCAAAGGAAAGTTTTGTTTTGATACAGTTTGAAAAGTTTTATAAAGTGATAGTTATCGCTGTCATACTTTTGTTTGATGTTTTATGTGCTTTAGATCTCTTATCTTATTTTATTATCGTCATCCAACCAACCGTTGAAAAAGTAAAAGGCTATAGTTTTAAAAACTAATCTAGCAGTATTTTAATTGACCCGTATAGAAGTGACTTTAAAGTAAATAACATCAACGAATTATGTACGTTACAAATAAATCTTCAGTTTGTATGTCTATTCGCACTACTATAAATTTGTCTATAAGTTGTTACGAAGTGTTAGAGGCGTAATTAGAATAATTAATAGTAGCTAAGAGACGGCGTCGAAATTTCTCTTGCGAAAGCATCCCTGCCAAGTTGCGATTTAATTAGGAAGAGAACTAGTTTACGCTACTTCATGCTAATATTATTTGTATGGTACGACGACGTAGCTCTGATTTCGAACGGCTGACTTTTCTGTTCAATCCCAGTTTTCTTGGTTCAAAGTCGAAGATGCAGTTTCTTTATTCAATTAAGTTTTAATGTAAACTTTATTATTTTAAATAAATATAATAAAATATGTTTTTATTTCAGTAAATCATTTACAACACATTGCTGGGGCTTCC
>DWGO01000395.1:0-12548 GCA_018247635.1 Eurytides dolicaon deicoon
CAAGCACACTGTGTGGTGCTGTGCTATGGGCAGGCGTGACACTTACCGTCAGGCGCACGACTTGCTCGCTCGTCACTTTATGTCGTAAAAAAACATACACATATATTTTGTTCATTTTGCCCGAAAGATTTACCTTTACACATTTTTTCAGAAGCAACCCTCAGTTATATGAATATTTCCACATACTGGACATACATACAAATGTAATATGAATTTGAAACTGGATTTATAACACAAAAAGCTTAGACTAAGGATTTATGTTTATTATGTTGAAATAAGTAGTGAGTTATAAAAGTTTGTTGGAATATATAAATTGCGAATACGTTCTAGCGTTTCCTGCCATTTACATGGTTCAAAAGGTTAAGAACAGACAAGTTTAAGAGTATTTTATTATTTCTCATGCAATTATGCGCTTGTGAAATATAATAGATATTTTAATTTATAGTATGAATACGCATAGCTCAATATAATGCGTGGTAGGACCGGTCAAAATTGATTTCTACCAATTAATAGTCTAACCTTTGAAAACTGCTTTGCATTGCGGTTGACGGCCATGACCAATTTATTCGTGATTTGTTGCTTACAAAACTAAATTGTAACACGCTGTTTTGGTTATCAAAAATTGTATATATAACACAAATTCTTCTAATTAAACAAAATAATTCTAATAACCATTATAATGTCTGTAAAGTACAGACATTATAATGGTAATTACTATGAGAATTTAATTAATTAATTTTGAATAACGTTTATTATAATTATTAACTAACGTTTATCTACAAAACGTTTCCTAGTAGCTTTATTAAATATCATTGGCCAAGAAGCGACTGACATACGAAGTAGGACTCTTGTAGAGTCCGACGGGGGCGGTGGCAGTGCATTGGTAGATATTTTGCTGCCAAGCTGTAGTCTGTAAGCACTATTGTGTTCCGGTTTGAAAGGCACCGACGCCAGCGAAGTTACAGGGCAAAGAGATAGACCACTGTATAACTCTGGTTGACGAACGCAGTACAGAGCCAAGCACGCTCTATGTGGTACTGTGTTATTATGGGCGGGCGAGACGCTTACCATCAGACGCGCGACTTGCTCGTCCCGTCACTTCATATTGTTAAAAAAAAGAAAAAAAAAAGCAAAATAAATATTTGTAAAAAATATCAGCATCCTGTTGTCATAACTATGACATTAAGACGTCTTAAGACGACGACGTAAAATATTCGAGACGTTGGCAAATAGATAAAGATAAACTGAATAAAGTCCGTGAATTTGTTTTATTTAATAGATACATATATCATATGTCCTGATATAGCTCTCACTAGGAGGTGGGCGACAGAAATAGCCAGACATAACTGGAATTCCAATGTGCGTCCTATAAGAGCTGCGTTTCCTTTTGCTTCTATCGTTGTATTTACCATCGCGCATTAGAATCTTCGTCGTGCTTATCTTCCTTATGCAACCAGTTTATCATTCTTTTCTAGTCATCAGTCAAATAATATTCATGAATATAACTAACAATATGTCAACTATGTTTCGTTCACGCTGGGATAATGGTATTTTAAAACAGACAAGGTCTAATGTCTCAAACGGAAATTTTCCACGACAGCATTCATTTGCATTAGTCTTGTTTATACATGTTGCATTTTTTTCTGTATTTTTATTCATATTACTAAGGAGTCGTTCGTATTAGTAAAGACTACAATAATAAGAATCATAAGGTACACACTACAATTTCTTAAGCTTTTAGTAATATTTTTTAAGAAATAAAGTGACGAGACGAGAAAGTCGCGCGCCATACAGATTCTGCTTGGTCCTGCGCTGCGCTTGGCATTTGGAGATTGATAACACATAACTCTGTGCACAGTAATTACGCTGGCATTATTGCCATTTAAACCGGAACACAGTAGTGCTTACATTACTGCATGGCTGCAGAATAACTGGTAATGCAGTGGTTATATCCGAGATGTACTCAGCACTACCAGCTAGAAATTTACTTTGTTAAATTATATAAGAGCTTCTTATTATCCTGCCTTGGATCTTGAAAGGAATGAATGGTTAATAATCCTATTGATATAAGCTTTTGTGTAATATATACTATATATCAGTACCTAGTTAGGGACTGTTATTTATATTAATCTGGTGCGTTGTTTGAACTTGTAAATGAAATATCGAACGTAATCGTATTATAAGCCATGAAATAGAGCCAAAAAAGGCATACACATAAAATAGAAATAAAAAAAGATAAACAGAGCGAAAAAAGATTTTAAGGTATGTATTAAACAAGCTGGATTATTTGAATGATCGGAACCAACTTGTTTAAATTGTTCTCTTCTACTTTAGTGATATACAGTTGGGTAAGAGTAAATTTAAACTTTTGAAATCATTACGGTAATTGTGATTTATTACCCAGTAATGCACAAAAGCATTTGGAAATAACAATAACACATATTTCGTTATTGCGTTCATTATCGTAATTGTTTTAATTACAGTTTGTGATTGAATTAACTTAGATTATGCAGATTGAAATTACCACAGTAAAGATGAACACGCAATTTGCAATTAACGACTGTATTCAAACTTTTGTTTTATTTATATAAAAATTTACCGATTTATTTCGTGAAATTCCAGATATTCGTTTTATGTTTACTCTTTTACAAAGTTACTTTAACTCAATTTATTGTTAGTCAGCTAATATGTTTGAAATATTGACAGTGTGGACAGTATAACTGTTATTGTTTTTTATGTTGTATTGTGCATTTGGGTCTGTATTGTTTTTACTCAAGATAACTTTTATTGTGTATAACATATATAGTAATTTTATATTTTTTGTTTGTTTATTACAAAAAAAAATATACTATTTCTTTTATAATTTGTTTTGAGAGACTAATGAAATGCAATGTTTATGTACATATGAAAAAATAAATAAATTACACACGAAAAGTATAGATTAATTGATTGTATTAAAGTGGACAACATTTGAATTTCTCAATCGTTTTATATTATAGTACTATATAAATTAGACACCCCTAAATTACTCATAATACTTTCACGAACCACTACATTGCCTTGGCGAATTTATTAAAAAATTTATTAGAAATTACTACTATGTCTAGTAAAAAAAGCAGACTTTTTTTACTAGACATAGTTACAAGACGACCAAGTCGTGTGCCTGATGGTAAGCGTTACGTCTGCCCATAACAACACAGTACAGCACATAGAGTGCTTAGCTCTGTGCTGGGCTCGTCACCCAGAGATATTAGATGATCTATTTCTTTGTAATTTCGCTGGCATCACTGCCTTTCAAACCGGAACACAGTAGTGCTTACAAATTACTGCTTGGCGGCAGAATATCTGGCAATGCAGTGGTACTGCCCCAGTCGTACTTTGCAAGAGTCCTACCACTTTAAGAAATACTTTTCGTGAAAGACATTTATATACCCAACGATCTACCAGTATGGTATGAGATTTTATGAAACGTAAAATAGATAACAATTAAAAAAGAGATACCGTAAATTTTCTCAGTAATCTTTGTAATTACTTAAATCTCGTATATTTTAACTTGTATACAAAAAAAGTCGCTAAATGCTGTGACTTGCGTTTTAAAAGCAACCGACTCTGTAAAATAACGAGTTTGCTTGATCGAACGACGAAGCCGAACAAATTGTTATAAATTGCCTTTAATGAAACGATTTGGAATGTACTATATACTGTTATTGTCATTAGGACACTGACTAAAATAATGCTTTGTGAAGTTTTTGTCATCAAATAACATCGTTCTCGTAATGCGTCACTTTAAAATAAGACTGATTTAATTATTTATATTTTTGGTGCTATATAAAGGCATAATTTTCCCTGTTTTGCAGTAAATACCATTGCTGATTCTAGAATTTGGCGATTTACGATAAGTTTTACATGCCGAGTGTTTTTTACAATATCATTGCTATAGGCTCTTGGTTTCACACAATTATTTCATAGCAGGCCCATTGCCGTATCCAATCTTAGATTTTTTTACGTAATAAAGTAACGAGACGAGCAAATAGTGATAAGTATCACGCGTATCCATAACAACACAGGACCACACGGAGCTTGCTGAGCTTTGTGCTGCGCTCGTCACACGGAGATATGAGATGGCCTATCTTTTTGCCCTGTAGTTTCACTATCATCATTGCCCTTCAAACCGGAACACAGTAGTGCTTACACACTACTGCTTGGCGGCAGAATATCTGGTAATGCAGTGGTACCTCCCCAGTCGGACTCTGCGACAGTGCTACCACTTGTAAAACCACTTGGCGCTACTGGGAATCGAATTTGCGACATTTATTGCAAATGTTCTACGAGTATGTCTAGATTATTGTTAAAGTACATTAACATACCACTTCCATCATTATGAATTAATTTGTAAAGACAATAACAGGAACATTTTTTGTTCAATGTTTCTTTTATTGTCTTATTACAACTTTATATTTCTTTGTTGTTGTTTTCATTATGTTGCAACTTATCCTTATATAAATGAAATCAAAAAAGTAGTTGGTTGTATGACGTACGTCTTATGCTGATTGATGTTGAGCTTTTTGTCTATGTGTCTCTAGATCGTATAGTCTCTAGATCGGAAAGGACACATAAGGATATGCGTGTATTGACAAAATATGGGGATTGTCTGCTATAATGTCCGCTTCCGACTCTCCACGAGGCTACACGAGGGAACGTGAGTACGAGAGTGAAGACGGTGCGCTCGCGTCCCCTCGTGTTCCCTCGCCTCGTCAAAGGACGCGAGTGTGTAGTAGACGTTGCGGACAACTGAATAAATCGAGAGTGTGGATACCTAGCCTCCACTCGGCGAGACTCGTGCCGAAAGCCACTAGGAGGCGTCTCGCGATAGTCTGGATCGGGTATGAGGATCGGCGGTATAAGGGTCGTCGGAGTCCGGTATGCGGACCGTAACCGCGACGGCTATCTTCTCGTCAGCTAACTTGTCGTCAGCTGGCTGCGGTGGAAACTGTCCTGAAATGCGGGTTAGAGTACGCGGATGTACCTAATGTAGGCGGATGTTGTATGGTGTACACGGATGTACTTAGTGTACGCGGATGTACCTTGTGTACGCGATAAGGTATCGCCGTGCTGAGGTGTGTTGTATGAGAGTACTTGATTTATGTAGTCTCGTTTGACGGGACCTCTGAAACTGGGCCATGCGAATTATTGACCCTTTCCTCGTCCGAATCGAGAAGGATACTCGGGCGACGTTTAAATACCAACGTATTTGGCCCCGATTGATAATTACAAGAGACTACTATCAGATGATATGAATGACGTTTGGCTCTTTCAAAGAACCCTTTTGTAAGATCTCTAAAGTATTGGCGTACCGTCGGGAGTCTGTAATCTCTATGTAACTTTTTTTGAATTATTTGTAGTTTGTACAGAGAAGAATGGGGTTGTATGTATATATCATGTAATTTTTTTATATTTTGCATTTTTTTTTCAGAACTGAAGGCTCAATACAACACCAAGAAAATAAAAATATCATCGGAGCTATTCGGCAAAGGATGTGTATCAACTCCAGAGCAGGGGTTGCAAGCCGCACATAAAATAGGTACGTGCCGTTTGAAAATAAAATAATTGTATCATTAATTATTATTATTTATACATATATACCTATTACAATTGGTTCATTGGCCCTCATTTTACAAATTAGAAGTCGTGGGTTTGAATCCCGTGGATGGCAAAGACTATGTGTTTTCTTCGTTGTGTTGGGGCATTAACGGCTCATCACCCATTTGTTTAAAAATTATGATGATTCTTGCGTTGGATTGGTATATAAAAACGTAGCTACGTGTATTTTTTGTAGTATTTAGTAAAACTAGTTATCTTTTTGATGCAGGTTTTCCGGTTATGATCAAGGCGTCCGAGGGTGGTGGCGGTAAGGGTATCAGAAAAGTGGAAAATCCCGATGACTTCGCTAATATGTTCCGACAGGTAAGTTAGAGGTTCTATAAGTTTCAGATTATTTATAACTACCTATGTGGCCTAGTGGTAGGTGCTCTATCCAGAGATTTTTTACGAGATGAAGTGACGAGACAAGCAAGTCGTGCGCCTGATGGTAAGCATCACGCATGCACATAACAGCACAGTACAACACGTAACGTGCTTGATTCTGTACTGTGCTCGTCACCCAGATATATAAGATAGTTTATCTGCCCTGTAATATCGCTGGCATTTTTGTCCTTCAAAACGGAACACAGTAGTGCTTACACACTACTGCTTGGCGGCAGAATAAGATATCTGGCAATGCTGTTACCGCCCCAGTCGGACTCCGCAAGAGTCCTACCACTTAGAGGTCTCGGTTTTGAACCTCCTAAAACATTTTCTGTTATAAATTCATAGTTATAAATTCATCTCTTGGGTTCAGCCATGGTAATTCATGAAAGTTCGTCGAGATCAATATTGTTAGCGTCACATTTTTTATTTTTCACATCAAAAACATTTTTAGAGATTTGTAGCGAGCATATTTACTCCTTGAAATACTGATGGCTCCTAATGGAAAATAAATTTTTGACCAATTGTGAGTTTAAGTAATTGATCTTGTTTTATGCAGGTCCAAGCTGAAGTGCCAGGCTCCCCTATATTTGTCATGAAATTGGCCAAATCTGCTAGACATTTGGAGGTCCAACTCCTGGCTGATCAATACGGTGAGTACCTAATACCTTACTTTGTGTGATGATGAATGATAGTTCAAAAAGTAAAGTGATTTTTTTTAACAACACATTACCACACTAAGCGTGCTTGACTCTGCTGCGCTCGTTACCCAGAGATATTGTGCTTACACACTACTGCTTGACGGCAGAATAACTGGCAATGCGTAATGGTCCTGCCCTGCCTACTTAGAAAAATAGAGCCAATAGTGGTCTTTTGAGTAGGTACGCAAAGGAAATTCTCCTGTATATTGTTATATGATTGTCTTTACGTACAATTAAATCTTTCTTCTGTGTAATCTGTATTTGCCTTATGTATGGTAAGGTGTATATGATGCCAGGTTGGAGAAACAAATCTCTCTTTTTGCTTTCAATCCACATCACAATGGTCGTGGACAGTAAAAGTAATACTTGTCATATTCAAAAGTGAATTTTATTTATATCAAGTTGTATCAAAAAATATAACATATATATGTACATTTGTATGTATAGTCGTACTACGTTGTATACTTTTATATATATAGTCGTTTCAATTCTTCATATTTGCTCGCTTTCAGGCAATGCTATCTCGCTGTTCGGACGCGATTGCTCCATCCAGCGTCGTCATCAGAAGATCATCGAAGAAGCCCCCGCGGCCGTCGCACAGCCCGATGTCTTCATTGAGATGGAGAAGGTATGATTATTTTTCGCATTATATACAGGGTTATTTGTATTTAACGCACAACCTCTTGTAGGCAGCCTCTCTACATCAATCCCAACGACAACATTCTACGACTTTTTACAAATCTTGATAAATAACGCGAAAAACACAAAACAAAAAAAATTTTTCTCCCTCGGTTACTTATTACTCTGTATTTTGTAAGAAGTACCTAAAATGACAACATCTGGGCGCCCCTACCTCGCCGCCCGCATTCATTCAACTTTTCGGTACTAAATACGGTTTCCCGCGCTTTTTTCTTAGCCGGTCAATTAATACTGATTACAAATAATCCTGTATATGTGAATATAATATATGACTTTAAATAAAATAGAAACAAATAATAATTAAGGAAAAAGCAGTAATCGTATCAAAACTTATGTAGGAATTTTGTTGTAGATTTCTCCCCATTAGACAACATATAGTCAAATTAAAAATTGGAACTAATTGTAGTAAAATTTCCATCACTAAGAAAGTGACTTCTAATTTTATCAAAAATGTACGGGACAAAATTTCTTACAAACTTCATTAGCCATTATTATAGGATTCCATTCAACTGCACAAAATAACTTTTATAAAGAAAAAACACGCGAAAAATGTGGAAGAGAAAGCTTCGCGAATAATTAGCATAAGTAGGAAAGAAGAAAAGGTGTTTTAGCGATAATATATTCTATCTAAGACGAAGTATGTTTACAAACAAAAAGTATTAATTGCTTCATTTTACTTTTTGTATCGAATTTTTTTTTGATTGATTGATTGTATAGTAATTGTTTATATTTTCATTAAAGATCAAGTGGTAAAGGAAAAATAGTAATTGATAAATTTAAAATATTTTTATTATAAATATCAGTGACAATGCGATGAAATGAAACACTTGTAGCACTTATTTCCATGACAATGTGGAAACTCTGTGAAGTGTGTGAATAAGACAAAATTTTAAATATAATGCTAGAAATACCATAAAAACAGTTCTAATACCTTTTACACTAAGGAATAATAATGATAGCGATTTCGAAGATGCATAACACGGACACAAACACATCCGGAGTTGGTATAACTATTTATGCCATTGAAAGTCACATAACTGTCGTTTGTATGATATTTTATTGCAATAATTTACGAATACTTTTGCGTTTAAATTTTATTTTAAATACCCGTCGAATATTTTACAGCATCGTTAATATGAATAAACTTGCTGTAAATAATTTATGGTGTACGTTTATAATGTATATTTGCAAATTACAGAGAAGCGATTAAGTAGCATGTCGGTCAATTGCAGTACCATTCAGTATTTTGAATGAAAAAACAATTAAGACTATATGTGATTCAGAACCGCGCTCGTTACCCATAGATATAAAAGATCATGAAAAGATGAAGCTTAGAAGAAGCTCTTTGTCTTATCTCCTCTCTTTGGAGACTCCCCTTATCGACTCGATTGGAATTTTTGGCGTTGATATGTAAAGCAACGTTCAATTTTGCGGGCATTTGGAAAGCCAAATTGGCTTCTAAAAAGCTTGGTGTCCTTAACAAATCGAGACAGTATTTCCAGTCAGCCTACTGCCTCCAACCAGCTCGGCTTGATTCCTTGGCTCTACGCAGAGACGTTATATTTCTCTGCGTATTGTATAAGATGTACCATGGGGAGTGTTCAGAGGAATTGTTCGGATTAATACTTGCTGCTAAATATCGCCACCACACAAAGCGACAAACTACCTGATATCATCACTTCCATTTTGATGGCTGGCAATCTACCACCGTGCTACACACTTAGGATTGATGCAACTTAGGGCCCTTCAGAATACTGCCTATTCCCACTTTAAAGGTCGGCAACGCATTTACAAATCCCTGAATATTGCAAATGTCCATGGGCGGTGCTGATCGCTTACTATCAGGTTAGCCGCTTGCTCGTTTGCCTCCTACTTCATAATGAAAAGATTAGCTTTCGAACCGGAATACATTAATGCTTATACTACTTTACTGCTAAATGATAGAACTAGCAAACGTGGTACATTTTCAGGTGCATATTTGAGAGAATACAGGTACGAAATGATTCTATATAACAATTTTCATCTTTCAACGTGTGTAATATGAATCAACTTTTTATCGCACACAATATTGGAATAACTTATGTGAGATCGTACTTGGGGTTATTTGCTCTCCACATTTCTGTAAAAGGGTATATTTTTAGGAGACTCTCATTTCATACGTATTGGTAAAAGCCATTACTTTAGATTGATCATAAGTATTCTTAGAAAATTGGTAAATTTAGTATTCTAAATAAAATAAATAACTCACTATAGTGTAAGAGACATGCACTCCTTAATACTCCTCGGTATTTTATTTATTTAAAATATTAATTATATCATAAAAACTTGAATTAATTACATGTTTAAATAAATCGTTTTGTAAATGCCATTAGCGATGCTTTAAAGCAACGGAAACAACAACTCTGTCTGTTATTCGTATTATCTGTTTTTAATTATACCATTTTATAATAGTGCCAATAGCAACGAAAATATGTTTTAATATACAAGGCTCCTGCTTAAAAATTATTAGCTCAGATATGTCTACAATTGAAATAAATATAAAAATCACAATTGTAAATGTACCTAAAAAGTTTTGGGCTATTAAACTTTATTGAATTGCCCGAATTGGCGGAAGTACACATAAAGCCGGTGTCACGTGAGGAAAAGTTATAGGATTTCAGCATATAGTTAAGTGGTAGGACTCTTTTAGAGTCCAACTGGGGCGATACTACATTGCCAGATATTCTGCCGCCAAGCAGTAGTGTATAAGCACTGCTGTGTTCCGGTGTGTAGGGAAATGATGCCCATGTTTTTATTTTAATCAGTTACAGGCCAAATAGATAGAACATTTTATCTCTGGGTGATGAGCGCAGCACAGAGCCAACCACGTTCTGTGTGGTACTGTGTTGTTCTGGGCAGACGTGACGCTTTCCGTCGGGCGTACGACTTGCTCGTTTTGTCACATAATCTCGTAAAAAAATAGACATTCATGATATGTACGTTCAAGTCCTTCTTCGATTTAATACGATCATAGACGCAGATGCATCGATAACAGCCCTGTTTTAATGGTGTCTTTGTCTTAAGAAGTAATATGGTCGTGCGACTCGACGGAGGTTACTGAAGGGTTTGTGATTGTAAGTGGATTGAAGCAAGGCTTCTGTCACCGATGCTGTCTAACATGGCACTCGATCACGTTATACGGAAAGTGTGCAAAAGGAAATGGTAGAGATGAATGGAACGGAATGCTCTGATAGGAGGAAAAAGGCAACACGTGATTGACGTTGTCAGTGACATTAAGATAGAGGTGGCTAAAATTGTTCTCAGTATCAACCACGACAAAACGAAGTATCGCCACATACACCGTTACAAAAACATCGGGCAGGAATCTGGTAGGGGGCGATTCCATTTTCAAAGGTTTGGCCAAGTTCCGATATTTCGGTTGCGCTGACAACTGACACTGACTAACAGATACTAACAATAGAGATCACTTTGGACTACGCGTATAAAATACTCTTCGTTACAGTGCAGCGCTGCAAAAGATACTCAAGTCCAAATTACTGATATATCACAATCCGAATCTAAAAGACCATATTCAGGCCGATCTTGAATTTCAGATGCAAGGAATGGACTCTAACCCAGAAGGAAGAGAGGAAGCTTTTGGTTACAGAGAGAAAAATATTCCATAAGATACTGGAGCTAGCTTAAAAAACGATGGCAGTTGGAGGCTAAGGAAGAACCGAGAAGTGGAAGAGTTGTTCTCGGAGCTCAACGACATTGGAGAAATTATAGCTCATCGTCTCCGGTGGCGCGGTCACTTTGTAAGGATGGGGGAGGATTGTGCCTGGGACGACCGATCGGGCATCGCCCGGTTATGGTCAGAAGTGACACTTAATATCAGGCGCGCGACTTGCTCGTCTCGTCACTATAAAAAAAAACACCCTAGTCGGACTGTACAAAGGAGACCTACCATTTAGAAAAATATATTAGTATAGATGGTATGGTATCTATTGGTTTGTCAAATGGTGCGGAGGTAGAACTCAACAGAAGGTATTATTACCGTTTTTCGAAAAATTTCTTGAAACTCTCCGTGGTTCAGGAAGTAAAAGGTACATCTTTTGACCAATGGATAAAATTGGTCGGCAAATGCTTGGTCTTTAACGATTTGAACATCTTTGCATTGAACGGGATTGAACGGCAGGAATTAGTATTGGGGTGTGCAGCACTAAAACATACGAACAGTATTTTATGTGCAGCCGCACTCGTGCCTTATAAAGTTGGGGGTGGTGGGCCGGCTGAAAATACCATTTCCACTCTGCGGTGAACATCGACCATTTTACAAGCCAACTTGGCTTTTTGTACCAAGTAACCGCCAACTTGAACTTCACTCGATATTTTGACACCAAGAACTCCGTTCGAATGGGGTTAAATATGTTCGGCCTGAGTTCGAGATTTTGCTTAATAAATGAAAAGATTTATCTTACTTTTTATGTATTATCATGCCTTAAAATGTTATTTTCATGTGTATGCTAATGTGACATACGCATAACATCCGTTATAAGTAACGCGTTTCAAGACTAATGGTGGAATTAATGAAGAGAGCGCTGCTACAGCAGTGAAGGGAATTAAAATGATTTATAACCCACCCCCATTATTTCACTTAGTAAGCAATAGCAGACGAATAATTTACAAAAGGTTAAATAATGTTACAGAGAAAAATATACGTAAAAATGTAAATTTGCGCCATAATAAATTAAACATACGAGTAATTCAGTATCAAACAACCGGATTAAAAACTCGTAACGTAAGACGTAAGTTTCCCGCAAAATTTAAATCCTATATACATAGAAAATGATGTTTTTCTAAATAATGTTTTCCAGTACCGATAGAAAAAAAAACAAATACCGTTTTTAGAAAACGGACGCGGGCCGGATCGTGACCATAACGGCCCGTGACCATTAACGCTGTAAAGTGTTTGAAACGTCGGGAAATTAAAATTTGTAATAAACGCGAGAGAATCCGTAAATAGTTTTATTTTATAATATTTATATTATTAGTTTTGTGTATGATTTTTCTGCACAAATATTGGGTAATAGAAATGCAAAGAAATAATTTAACACACCCCAAGGTATGTATACAGTACAAGGT
>DWGO01000396.1:0-12546 GCA_018247635.1 Eurytides dolicaon deicoon
TGTGCAATTCTTATTTTCATTCAATTCCTTGTTCCTATTGTGCAATTTAATAATATTCATATCAATAAATATTCTACTGAGGAAAAGACGTTGTCACGTAAAATCTTCGCCCGTAAAACCGACTTTACAGGCAACCGGTTTTTTTTCTATAAATGCTTTGTATTTAAACAATGTAATTTTACACATAATACATCTGAGATGTTTTAATATCAAAAGATCTCGTTGATTGAATTTCGAAATGTAATATTATAGTTGTTGTGATTTCTTTGTATGTAATCAAAGCTCGAAGTTAAGTTGCGTTTAAAGTTAAGTGAGGCTCAGTGTTTTTTGTCTACTAAAATCATATAAACAATATCTGTGCGAAAATTCAAGGCCATAGTTTTCCTATTAAAAATATAAAAACCCCAACTAGGGCACTAATAAACCCATGGCAACTCTGTTCACTCATTCATCTGACGTTTAATATGAATTAGAATAAGTTATAAAACTAAAACATATTAAATATAGCATTATATATAATATCTTTTTGTATAATTCATTAATGAATAACAAAACAAAACAATACATTGAAAACAGACTAAAAATTCGTTAACACAACGTTATTCCGGTCGTGTGACACAACCTTGTAAAATTAGCATTTTATTAGCATACCCGAAGCGTATGGAACGGCCTTTATGGGTATTTATTGTTAGTAAAAAAAAAAAACACCTGCCAACGCCTCCGATACAGAAGTGTTCGCATTTCGGTGCCATCGACCCAAATACCCGCCTGTTACAGCACAGCACTCGAGGAACAGTGGGCCGATTGTGAATCAACGAGGAAGCGTGTTTTTCGACGATATGGGTCAAATTTAACGCGTAGTGTTGTGCCCACCGTAAAAAGATGGTATATCGATAACTAGTCAAAAATATCAACTTTTTAAATTTGAATTCGAGTTTAGAATTATTAACAGCTGGCATTTTTTTTTTGTAATCATGTCTTTTTCACCTATTCATGAGGGTTTACAGTTATGTCGATAAGGAATAAAAAAAATCACATTTCTACTAATTCTATTCTACTTTCAACATATTAATAGAAGAGATTGCTTTTTGTCATCATGTACAAACATTTCACGTATTCAAAAGGACTCTAAATGCATAAGAGTTCTTAAGCAATCTACTAATCTTTTAAAATGCAATAAAAATACGTCACCCAACCGTCCTCAGTCAACACCCAATCGAATATTACCTGAAATCAAATAAAAGGATTTTATTAAATATAGCATAAAGATCAATAAAAAGACTCCTTAATTCTACAATCTTATATTGTCATATAAAAATGTTTCAAACGATTATGTTGTTATTAAAAGTAAGTTAAAAGCTACATACGGGAAAATCTGAACACAACAGATATAATAAAGAATATAAAAGTATTATTAACACATATTAAGAAGTCTTAAGATATATGAAAACAGATTTAATTTTTTGAAAAATAAATGTCTAAGCCCCAATGTTTAGTAAGTGGTAGGACTTGCAGAGTCCGACTGGGGCGGTACCACTGCATTGCCAGATACTTTACCGCAATACTAAGCAGTAGTGTGTAAGCACTGCTGTGTTCCGTTTTAAAGGGTAATGATGCCTGGTAAATTACAGGGCAAAGAGATAGACCATCAAATATCTCTGGGTGACGAGTGCAGCAGAGAACCAAGCACGCTCTGTGTGGTACTGTGTCGTTATGGGCGGGCGTGAAGCTGACTATCAGGTGCACGACTTGCTCGTCTCATCACTTTATATCGTAAAGAAAACATCGATATCTTCTCCCATCACTAGCCATAACCGAATTGCATCACCGTCGACCACCGCTTGTGATTTAAAAAAGGAGTTACGTAGTTCTGCCTAAATTTTCACCGTACCGAACAGTTGCTTTTTCATTGTTCCACGAACAATGGCAGCTAGAACGACCGAGGCGGAAAATTATCAATTAAGGCCGCCACGACGCTTTTTTGTTATTTCAACGATGACTTAAACACGCTCCAAATGTTAACAAAATCAGATAGACAGACAGCGTTGTGTTACAAAATATACAAGATCAACAAACACATCACACTAGATCTCCCCACTTTAAGCAAGTTGATTTTGTTGTGATTTTCAGATTTACAAATCTCTCGTATACAGAATTAACTGACATAGGTATATTTATTGAATAATATTTAACATGATTCAAAGAAAAGCATATCGGAAATGACATACGCCAGTAACAGGAGGTAAACAAGGTTACGGTTGCATTTTAGGAAATTCAAAAATCTTAAATTGTTTAGCAGAAACTGACTAGGGAAAAATAATAAAACAAAAAAAAAACACAATCGAAATTCACTATGTAGTATATACAAATATAATAAAATTGAACGTTATTAAACAATTTATTCAAGATGATTTAATATAATTCCATTTCCTAAAGCGATTCGATTCGATAATTCTATTGTCAAAACTTGGCCACGGCGTTCATGCACTGACCCAAAAATGTTTCCTCTCTGCATCGACATTCACACAGGGCGCAACAGGAACCTTTGTTCTCTGCCAATCCCGGAACGAGCGCGTGGGATGGTTACGCTTCAAACATGGTCTAATTCCGACCTCGACGGATGAGCGTCCCATTTAACGTATATCGGCTTTCTCTCAATAAGTTTTCATCTCTGTGTCGGTTTATTTCGAACAAACGTCGCACTGTCTTCGAGATGGGCGCTAAGGAGTATTTCGGTTTCTGGCTTCATTAGGATCCAATACTTTTCGGAAAGAAATTACCTCGAATACGGTGAAACTATTAAAAATATTGCGCTTCGAAATAACTTTGAATACAAAAGGTTTAATTAGATTCTCGCATTTCTTTTACGAAACGAAGTAATGGGACGAGCACGACGTGCACCTGTTGTTAAGCGACACACCTGCCCATAACAACACAAAACCTGCTCAAGATACTTTAAGATGAAATACCTCAAAGCCCAGTAATTACGCTGCCATCATTGCCCTTATAACCGGAACACAGTAGTGTCTACACACTACCGATTGGCGGTAAAATAACAGGCACCACAATGGTACCGCCCCAGACGGACTCTGCATAAGAGTCCAACAACTCAGAAAGTGTTCTTGCCGGGAAAAATAATTAAATTTTATAAGAATATTCCTTTATGCTTATTCCAAAGTTTAGGTTTTTGTAAAAGTAAACTGCAGCCAAGCCTTGAATAAACTATCGTATTGTCATACAAGCCATAGATTGAACAAACTTTCTTATTTCGAGTCCCTATTATCAAATTCATCTTCATTACTTACTAACAACAAAGCATAAGGATTCATAAAAAAAATTGAATCTGGTCACCAATGAAACTTCGTTATTAACACATTGTCTATGCTTAATTAAACAACATCCATTGTATTTACTTTTCCATGGCATCGACTAAATAGAACGTAGTAACCTTCAAGCGTGTCATTGAACACCGCAACTGTGTTAACATCGTTTGACGCCATGTTAGATGCTATTTCATGTTTTGCGTCATTATTTGAACAGCGCTGTTGCTTTTAATTGAGTTCTTTGATGTCGATAGGGGTTGCTTCTTGAGTTCTCGTTGTTATAGAAACATTTATGAACATCGTAATTTGTGTTTAGGCGAATATACCTTTTTAAGTGAAACAAATTAACAGATTTTATCGGATTTTTTAGGAGATCAAGTGACGGGATGAGCAAGTCTGATAGTAGGCGTCACGCCTGCCCATAGCAACACAGTACAACACACCGTGTTTGGCTGTATGCTGCACTCGTCAACCAGAGATGTTAGATGGTCCATCTCTTTGCCCTGTAACTTCGCTGGCATCATTCCCCTTCAAACCGGAAAACAGTAGTGCTTACACACTACTGCTGGGCGGCAGAATGTCTGGCAATGCAGTAGTACCGCCCCAGTTAGACTGCAAGAGTCCTACCACTTAGAAGTCTATTAATTTACTTAAAAAAATACTAATGAGATGAGCAAATCAGGCGCCTAAAGGTAAGCGACATTAAGTAAACTAACTTATAATATGACTCTATTCATTGTCTTTTTTTTTACTAGATAAAGTGACGAGACGAACAAGTCGTGCACCTGATGGTACGTCACGTCTGCCCATAACAACACAGTACCACGCAAAGGGTGCTTGGCTCTGTGCTGCTCTCGTCACAAAGTGATACAAGATGGTTTATCTATTTGCCCACTAATTACGTCGGCATCATTTCTCTGCCAACCGTAACACAATCGTGCTAACACATTATTGCTTGGTGGGAGAATAACTAAAAGCTATGCAGTGGTACCGTCTTAGTCGGACTCTGCAAGAGTCCTACCTACTTATAAAAGCATTTTCCTTTCCACTGAATAACAATAATGCTTGCACGTTGTTTTTAGCGGTAAAATAGCTATAGCTAGCAACATTGTGGTCCTTCTCCAAGGGGACTGCAAAAACCCCCTACTGTGTAGAGTAACATAATGTAAAATATACGTACAAAATAGAAAAATAATGCACTCGTCATTTAGATATAAGATAGATCTCTGAATATGCCATGTAATTATGCTGGGATCATTGTCCTTCAAACCGGAACACAGCAGTGCTTACACACTTCTTTTTTATGCGAATTTATATATCTTAGTGAGAAAAAACCAATCAACTAACCTGCACCAGATGAGCGCATGGCAACACGTATTGTGGCTGTGCTCCGGTCAGGGTCGTCGGCTGCTGTTGCTGTGGAAATCGCAGCACAAATTAGCAAACATGCCTCTAATTCCATCGCTTATTCCTCAGTTTTTTTTTAAAGATAAAGTCGAAACGAGCAAGATGGGTGATCTTGAGCTTGGATGGTAAGCGACACGCCTGCCCGTAACAACACAGTGCTACGCAAACTACTTGGCCCTGTGCTGCGTTCTTAATCCAGAGATGTAAGTTATATCTCTGCACCCAGTAATAACGTTTCCCTTCAAGCAGGGAATAAACAAACATAGAATTGCTTACAAATTACTACTTGATGGTTGATCAATTGGCAATGCAGTGGTACCGGTTTAGGTGTAATCTGTAAATAAAATCTAAAAATAAATGGATTTAGTAATACCCTACCCTACTTCAAGATACTAATATTGTTCTAAAAAATTTTTTTCGATATATAGCGACGAGAGAAACAAGTCATGCGCCTGATGTTAAGCAAGTTGTTTTAAGTGGTAGTACTCTTGTAGAGTCCAACCGGGGGTGGTACCACTGCATTTCCAGATATTTTGTCGCCTAGCGGTAGTGTGTAAGCACTACTGTGTTCCGGTTTGAAGGACAATGATGCCGATGTTATTACAGGGCAAAGAGATAGACTACCTATCGAATAAGATAATCAATCTCTTTGCACAGCAATTACGCTGACATTATTGCCTTTAAAACGGAGTACTTTAGTACTTACACAGTACTGCTTGGCGACAGAATAACTGGCAAAGTGGGGACTGGTACCAACCAAGACAGACTCTGCAAGAATCCTACCACTTTTAAAAGAATACTTTTAATGTATACTGTAGGATCTCAAAATTATGGCATCATTTATATTTTCCTAACAAAAAAAAGAAGAGAAGTAATTTTGGAATCCCACTTGCTCAGCGCTGGGACTAGGTCTCGCGGGCTCCTCTCTCGGTTTGTTTGGCTTCACCTCGTGACGTGGCACGATGTCTATCAGGAAATCAAACTGATCCGATTTCGAGATTGCCATTGCAATGTCGTTTCTCTGCGAACGAAAGTAAAACAAACATATTAGTTGTTAAAAGGTAAATATTACAAAAATACATAGAAATAAATTAATTCAATAATTATACAACACTAATTTTAGGTCGTAGTCGTTAGTAGCTCACACTAATACAATCTGTTATGAGGAGCTAGAGTCAATCCAGTAGTTCAAGAATAAGCTAATAATAATATACGTTTCCTATTTGATCTTAAGGTATTATGTTGATAGGACTCATTTTCAGAGTCCATTTGCAATGGTACCACTGCGTTACCAGTTCTTCTACCGCGCCACTACTCATTATTTCACTACAGGTGTACGGGATGCAATATGATAACAGACTTTTTGGTGCCAGCCTTGCAAGAACTTCAAGGCAATTGAGAATGTGGTTTCAACAAGGCCACATGTCATACGGCTGCTATCCATAGAGCTGCTGAAAAATATTTTTCCTGGAAAAGTGATTTCGAAAAGGGGGATATTGAATGGCCACCACGTAGCCCCGATCTCTCTCCATGCGATTATTTTCTATGGGGCTACCTCAAATCGGTGGTCTACGAGAATAATCCGACTAGAGCAGCTGAAGTGGAATATTATTCATGAATGTAACAAAATACCGGAAAAAAAACGTTTTAACGGGTTTTCCAAAATCTACAACTTCGGTTCCAAGAGTAACAAGCAACGGACTGAAGTCATTTGGACAACATTATTTTTAACTCTTAAAATTCCTGTTGCTTCTTTTTAAAAATAAAATAATTATTATTTAAATCTGAGTCATAATACAGCATTTAAGGCAGAATGTTTTCAATATGCCTTAGCGTTTTTAAGTAGTGCATATCAAAATACATTACGTTTAATGGATTCTTCGTTTTTCCCTTTCCGCCCTTTTATCGTTTTTCCGCCCGAGTATATACGTATACACAATAAGACACTACAATTTATCTTAGATCTTTCATTACAACATTTAAAATCTAAAATATAATATTCAATAAAAACAATTATATAATACAAACTTGAGTTTTTGGCAGACCACAATATATGGAATCAAGTAATTTGACTTTTATAAATAGAACTTCTAAGGCATCCATATAGGCACTTGAAGAATCTGTTAAACCAATCGTTCGTTGGCTGGCAAAATTACCCTTCAAACCGGAACAAAGTAGCGCCGACTGTTTGGCGACAGAATAACTGGCAATGAAGTGGAACCCCAGACGGACTTTCGGCTCTTTTCAACAGAGCTGCAGTCGAGTCGGTGGTAGATTCTTTGCGCACTGACAACATTGACTGAAATTATTTACACTGAAATTTAAAAATGTGACGATTTGAAAGTGCTTGTAATAAGCTAATTGAATTAAGAAACTTTTGAATTTGAATTTGAATTATTATTTAAAAGTGATGTACTTACATATGGATATATATCGAATTTGTGAACTTATCCATATACAGACGGAAAACGTCGTCCAACTTGGCACAAATTTGAATTAAAGTTTTAAGCAAATCACTATTGTCAGAATGTTGCTGATTTGTAAATGGGCGAAATTAACACAATACTTATTGTTATTTTAACACCGACAATATTGAACAATATATTCTCTGTAGCATACTAGAAAGAAATTAAAAATTCGTGAATGCTACAATTTGTCTAGTGTAATATAAAAACTTACAATTCAACAGACCATGCATGCTCATGACATCATGCCAAACGGTGGGTTATCGCGAACAATAACAATAGTCTTGACACAATGCGACATTTGACGTGATGCCAACTGCATTGCCAACTGTCAACGAACCGCCTTTCAAAATTTAGACAACCGTGATATAGCGAATGAATTTGTGAAGGACCAAATATTTGCTGTTTTAAACTGTTGTTTTATACTGAAATATTGACCTTCTGTATAAAATAATACATATTATTAAGAAATAACTTAATGGATTAAATAATATTTATTTCTTCTTTAAAACATAGGGTTAAATGTTTGCTTATTTAAACGTTTTATAAAGTTGAAGCGCGGCAAACTGCAAGTAAGATATGTTTGAATAAAATGCTGTTCTGACGATTGCCTCATAATATGTGTTTCTTGAAATACTATACATATTACTTATTATTATTTTTTATGAAATAAAACTATTTACGGATTTTATCGTGTTTATTTTAAATTTAACTTCCCGATGTTTCAAACACTTTACAGCGTTCATAGTAATGGGACGGACTGAAGCTATCGGATGTCCCACTGTCAATGTTGATTCCGGTTACCATCATTTCAAAATTATTTTTTACCTTTTTAATGTTTAGTCCATCTACGCAGAAACAGCTGTATGCTTATTAGCTGCAGTGGTGGCTTGGGTATCGATTTAATTTCGTTAATTATAGGATCCCAAGTGGTAGAATCCAATCATTTTCTCTATTGATCCTGGGAAGAAATCGGTGTTATTTTGCGGGGATGTGTGGGGTTGTCAAATCTTATATGTGGTGGGGACATTTAAGGGTGTGTTCGCAGATTCCAGACTTATTGGGCTTTTTGAGTTTCTTTCTCTTCTTTTGTGGCTCTAATAGTATCTGTATTTGATGACGTAGTCGCTTCCAGGCTATGCGCCTATGTAAAGCTACATCGGATCGCCGAACACGTGGAAATGGTAAGTTTCCACGAGTTGGATACTCTAATAGTCTGTCCTATATAAGAGACACCACATTCACAATCAAGCTTGTACACTCCTGGCTTTTGTAAGTAGTTCGTACACTACTGCTTAACTACAAAATATTTGGCAATGCAGTTGGCCTCTGCAATGGTCCTACCACTTATAAAACGTACTAAATTTACAAAAAATAATTTAAATTAATGTATTATATTTTTCCTTATTTTAAAATGCCTTAACAGGATAGAGCGAACCAATTGATTTGAAAAACTATTTATTTATAGGTATGAAGTAAAATGTCGCGATACGAATTTGAACTCTACTACTAGCTACACGAAAGATACCTTATTTTAACTCCACATGTCAATTAAATATCGATTTTATCATAAATTATGGATGTAAAGATTATGCATATAATGTCATTCATCTACCTCGCAAGTTGAAGTTAACACCTATCTGTGTCAGCTCCGCTTTACAATTCATTTTAATAATACTTCCTTGCAAGTTATTATAAAATAAGTCATAAACTTATTATTCTAGTGACAAAGTCAGTGTTTTGTGATAACCATAACAATTGGAAACATTATTATAAGCGATTAAAGAACGAAATTTTGTGATCAAGAAACAATTTTGTGTTTAGTGGGACGGTATTCAGAAATTTACCAGTGTCAGGATTCAACGCGCATAGCTGAGCGACAATCACGTTTTGGTTCAACACCTAAGTGCCATATTCGCGTGCGCCTACACTTCACGATCCACGGCCACTTTGTGCGTCATTGACTAAGTAACGTAGACTAGCCACAAATACAGAATCACCGCACCTTGTTTCTCAGAGGACAAGTCGTAAGCGTCACTGCGTTCTCATTTTTATTTTACTCTTAGTGGATTATATCTATGACCTGTAATGCGTGCAATTTTTCGCTGGAGGCCCATAGCTTCTTACACTGTAGACTGTGTAAACATGATTACCTTATGGTAAATGGCATTCATAATTGAATGCTTGAATATTAAAGGTGATCAATTTGCTGCATTGAGTGATGAATATCTAGCTTCGTGGGTATGCCCTGCTTGCAAAAATATTACTAGACGCCACAAATCTAATTGTAATACGCCGGTCCGCCAGCACCTGGCACTGGAGCCTTGTGAGTCTATCAATATGTCCCTGGGTAATTCCGACCTTAGTGTTATAGGCGCGAGTACCTCAAGTGGTAAAAGATCCAAACTGAGGTCATTTTCTGAGCACATTACGATGGAGGAAATTGGAAAAATGATGGATCTCAAGCTAAAGGAATCTCTTAATGCCTTCATGACGAATTTCCGTAATATGATACAAGACGATCTGAAAGCAATGGTGAAGCATGAAATGTCCAACGCTGTCGATCAGCTCAGATCAGACTTTAAGAGCTCGACAGATCTTATTCGCAATGAACTAGCCGGGATTAAAACTGACCAAGCTAACCTTAAAACTATAATTGACGAACAATCATCTTCAATCACCAAGCTTGAATACGAAACCCAGCGCCTGAAAGAAACAGTGCGTAAGTTGGATTCTCGCGTCGCAGCTATTGATAAAATGGCACGAAGCCACAACATTGAAATTCAGGCAGTTCCCGAATCGCGTAATGAAGACGTCGTTGCTTGCTTCAAGAATCTCACCAAATTGCTCGATGTCAAGATTGATGAGAACTCCTTGCGTTCATGTCGACGAGTCGCCAAAATGGATCCTTCCTCCAATCGGCCACGTAATATTGTTGTTACACTCTCATCACCGACATCGACAGAGGGATATGATATTATCAGCTGCTCATCGCTTTAATAAGAAGTATCCAAATGACCCGCTGAATTCCTATCATTTGGGAATTCTTGGAAATGCGAACTGAATATTTATAGTGGAACATCCGTCTCCTGAGACCAAATTGTTATTTGCCAGTGCCCGTAAGACTGCTAAATCGCAAAACTTCAAGTATGTGGGTTAGGTACGGACGAGTGTATTAACGTAAGGATGATAATACCAAAGCAATTTTTATAAAAAATATTGAGACACTAAATAATCTTTTGCCTTAAAAGCATAGTCTAGTTTTTCTACTTTCTTGCCTTTATTATCGTTGTTATTAAGAAATCCCTTATTTTTTGCTATTAACACCCTTATGGGCATTTATTACCAAAACGTAAATAGAATTAGAACTAAAACTCATGAAGTGTACCTTAACGTTTTAAATAGTAACTATGATATGATATGTCTAACTGAAACAATTTTGATGAAAGCCTGTATAATGATGAAATTTTTGACTCTAGATATAATGTATTTAGAAGAGACCGACAATCCACTTGTATAAGTAAAAATAAAGGTGGAGGTGTAGTTCTTGCAATAAAAAAATATTTTAATGTAGTACGTCAACATTCTTGGCAGAGTAATCTTGAGGATATATGGATAAGCATCGTGCCAGATTCGGAAAATGGAAGGATTGTTAATTTCTGTCTTTGCTACTTACCCCCAGACTTACCACGTCAATATCTGAACGATTTTTACACGAACTGTCATAATATAATATTAAACTCTGATTCTCGGAGTCATTTCTTATTCGTTGGCGAATTTAACACTCCAGATATAAAATGTACAAAAAATATAAAAATCTACTGGATTATGACACCTTTGCACTTCTACGCACTCGCAGTAAAAAGTTAATCAGTTAATGTTATAGCCAATATCTATCAGTCGTTGAAAAATCCTTGTCTTCTAATATCAAATCTTTTTGGAGTTACATTAATAAGAAAAAGTCTTTAAATAATTCTGTTCCTTTAAATATGAAATACGGAGAACTTAACGCGTCAGACCATATAGGAGTTTGTGAGCTATTTTCTAAATATTTTGGCTCAGTATTCGAAAGTGACAGTGACACCACTTATGAGCCTCTTTCTATTCGCAATAATTATATTATCAATACTAACAGCACATTGCACAGCATCACTATCACTCCTCTTGTAATACTACAAAAAATAAATAATCTCGATTCGTCTAAAGGACCCGGTCCGGATGGTTTGCCTTCATTTTTTATTAAACAATGTGCCAATGAACTTGCTAATCCGTTAAATATCATATTTAACCAATCTTTGCGCCTCGGTGTTTTTCCTTCTTACTGGAAAGTAGCACATGTCATACCAATTCTTAAAAGTGGCAATGCGTCTCTTTGCGAAAACTATAGGCCTATAAGTATTCTCTCCTGTTTTGCTAAGCTATTCGAATCGATTATTTACGATGTCATTTATTATCATGTCAAGTCCCATTTATCTCCAAATCAACACAGTTTTATTAAAGATAGGTCTACTATAAGCAATCTTTTAGAATATAAAAATTACCTATGTAATGCCTTTGCAAGACATGTGCAAGTAGACTCAATTTACACAGATTTCTCAAAGGCTTTTGATAAAGTGAATCATTGTATCCTCTGCCTTAAATTAAAAGAATTCGGTATACATGGTTCTCTATTACGGTGGGTCCAATCATATCTCAATATGAGAACCCAGCTTGTTTCATTAAAGATGCAATGTCATCTCCTGTAATCATCACCTCCGGAGTACCACAGGGGTCTCACTTAGGTCCCTTATTTTTTATAATCATCATTAATGACCTCACTTTATGCCTTCAATCTCCCTGTTTATTATATGCTGACGACTTAAAGGTATTTAATGAAATAACATGTATTCCTGATGCTATTGCTTTGCAGCGTGACCTTGACCACATTTATGAGTGGTGTTCGGCAAACCGTATGTTTTTAAATATCAAAAAATGTTTCTGTATATCTTTCACTCGCAAGAAAAACAAGGTAACTTTTGATTATAAAATTCATGATCATAGTCTAGAACGTAGAACTTTTGCTAAAGACCTTGGCATCTTATTTGATGATACCCTATCTTTTCGAAACCACTATGACTATATAGTTAGCCGTGGCTCAAAAATTCTAGGTTTTGTTGCTCGAGTAACAAAACCTTTTAAAAATCCCCGCAGTTTTATTTACCTTTTCGAAGCCTTAGTTCGGACGATATTAGAGTACGGCGCTGTGATCTGGTCTCCTTATTATCAGTTACATATTGACCGGGTTGAGCGTGTTCAACGAAACTGCTTAAAAATATTATGCTTCCGTTCCAACCTTCACCGTAGATTGAAAT
>DWGO01000397.1:0-12542 GCA_018247635.1 Eurytides dolicaon deicoon
GCGTCCATATCTGCCAGTATATCCAGTGGTGGGAAACGAGCCAGAATCGTTGCCGCCTCGAAGGATAAAGTTCTATAACCTCGTACGACCCGTATCGCTATCCGCCGCTGAACGCTGTGAATTTTGGCCCTACTGCGTCGAATGGCAAGTCTTTTTGACCATACGGGCGCACCATATACTCCCACCTACCTACTCGTCTCGCCACCAAGATTATTTACCACACCTGTTCAAAATAAGATTAATGTAATAGCGGGATTTCGTTACCTTTTAGGGGGTAAGACAAGAGCTGTTAATATTGGATTATACAATAATCATCCACAATATTTAGTAAATTGCCTTACGTTCAAGCAATAAAAATCAATTAATTTATCCTATGTACTCAAATGATAGAACTCTTGTAAATTCCGACTCCGGTATCACTGCATTGCCAGGTATTCTGCCACCAAGCAGTAGTGTGTAAGCACTACTTTCTTGCGGTTTGAAGGGCAATCATGCTAACACATTTATAGGTTAAAGAGAAGGACCGTCTTTTATCTCTGGGTGACGAGCGCAGCACAGAGCGAAGCACGTTATGTGTGGCTGTTGGTAGGTGTGACGCTTACCATCAGGCGTCCACTTTGCTCGTCTCATCTCTTTTTCTAGTAAAAAAAATATAATGTAAATAGAAAATATATCAATTCTTTTACATGATGAAGTTAACAACCTTCTTTTTTGTGCGCATGTACGCTAATAGCCCGGCGGCTTTTACAGCTTCGTCAAAAGAGGCCTACAAGCAGACGGCTTATGGATTCAGGAGTAGCAACGTAGGCGTTGCACGACGACGACATGGTGACATCGCCCACTCCACTGCAACTCCGCGGCCCCTGTTGATCCAAGATGGACAATATGACTAACTGTAGGGGCAAGACTCGAGATAAAGAGACACTACATAAAGAATATTTCCTTTAGGGTATTTCGAGAGAAGTCATAATTATTAGTAGGGTATAGATTTAATTTGTCCATGTTACTTTTTTAATTTTGTACTGCATTTCATTATGCTATGTTTTTAACTTATAGAGCTATATTAATAATTTTGACATTTCTTAATATACATGTTGATATTTCTTAAAATATCAGATTTTCGATATATCGATATTTTCAAATGTATTATTTTTGCCGTTCCATTCATAAATAAAAATATCGACATATCTGCTTATTTAAAAGGAATAATCGCAAGTCAGCTGTAAAATAATTAACGCAGTTTGTAATCACGTATATTTATAAAACCAATTAAATTGCAATTATATAAAAATTTTAGTTCATATTTCTTTGTAATTATTGTTTAATTTAAGTAAGACTATCATGTGCACCAATATTTTCAATAAGTTTTTAAAAATACCCGTCCTATATGTTCAGCTGTTTGACTATTACGATTATTAGGCAGATGTTCGTAGAAGCAGCTCGTTTAGATGCTGCAGATGTAGCTGAACAACTTAAAATCCAACCAAATTATCTTTATTCAAATAGGCCTACACAAGCACTTTCAGATCGTTATTTTACGTGTTAGTTCGTGAGGAAGCTACCATCGGCTCGTAATGCAGTTCTATTGAGAAGAGCCGGCAAGAAACTCAAGAGTTGCGCTTTTAAAATAGAGTAACAGTGTTTAATTATACAATAGATTATCTATTCCACATTACACCCAATTAACTTATTTCCATATATTTTGATCTAAATAATTTGGTATGCCTGCAAATTTTTCTGACATTAGCGCTTTTTAAAAAAAAACTTATAATGTTAAAACCAAAAAAAAAACTTATAATGTATTTATTTTTGGGTTTTTGAAGCAGTGGCAAAACTAGTGTGGTTATTTGGAGGTCGAAGAGTCATGAAAAGATTGAAGAAAAAAAAGTAATTCCAGCAAAACAGCTCCAAACCTCACTCACACTCTCAATGAAAAAAATAAAATTCTATAATTCGGATGGGACAATCAATGAAAAGCACCAATGATTTTTTCAAGTGCATCCTAACTTATAAAATAAACACATTAAGTGTATTGACACTGTGGACAGAAAAATAATTACCCATGAAAGTGGAATAAATCACTCGAGATATTTTGGGAAAATGATTTTTTTTTGTGTTTGTACGCTGTAAGCCCGGCGGCTTTTACAGCTTCGTCGGAAGAGGCACACGAGTAGGCGGCTCATGGACACGATGACGCCGCCCACTCCGCTGTTACTCCGCAATGCAAGATGGACAATACGACTAAGTGTGGGGCTTTTAAGGTCTCGATGTAAATCGGTATTTCGTACATAATAAGGAGCGTCGGTTGCAATTCGAAGGAATATATTTTGTACCACTTGAAGTAGTTTTAAGAGGGCTTCGGGAATGTGTGTGAAACAAATGCTTGCTTATGGCATAATGGGACGGATCCAAGTTTTATAAAGGTGTAATTTGCGATTCAGTGACATTTTACCAGAGGCGCGTGTAAGGGGTGCTAGGCGGGATATAATAAATTTCGCTTTATCACTTATAGTTTTTATATGGCTTTTGAAAGTTAGGAGGTTGTGGAAGGTCACACCCAGGTATTTGTCCTTACATTCCCATGGATAGTTTCGTCAGCGTATAGGGCCAACTCAACCTCAGATGTTTTAGGGATATCACCTGTATATAGCGAGAAGAGAGTCGCTGAGAGAATCGATCCTTGTGGAAGTCCGCCTCTCAAGGGTCGGGGGCTTGAAAGGGCCTCCTCGACCTTGAACCGAAACTGACGGTTCGAGAGGAATTCCCGTATGGTATGTACGAGTCTGTCAGGCAATCCCAAAGAGTAAAGCTTGTATATTAAGCCGTTGTGTCAAACTTTGTGAAAAGCCTTTACGAGATCAAATAGGAGTAGACCTACACTTGTCATAATGGCGATTTGAGAGTATGTGCTCCGTGATGCGGTGCACCTGGAAGATACTAGAGTGTTCATTTCTAAAGCCGAACTAAGGAGACTGATAGGCCTATAATTTGCTAAGTCTCTAGACTTATTTGGTTTGGGGATCCCGATGATGCTTTTCTCTTTCCAAGCATCTAGGAAAATGCAGCCATCAAGAAGAGCATTGAATATAGTTACTAATAGGCATATAAAATGAGCGGGAAGCGTTTTTAGAATTTTATTTGAGAGAGCATCGGGACCGGGGGCTGAGCTGTTTTTAATTATAGTAGTAACCTCTCCGGCCGTTGTATGCTCAAGGGGAGGATCCGTTGGAAGAGCCGCGGATGTACGTGCCATTTCCTCTTTCACCTTAAACAGGTGAGCTGGATTAGTGGGTTGCATGCTGGGTAAGCATTGTTGTTCAAGACTGTTAGCAAGGCACTAGGCCTTTTCGTTATCTTCCAACGCTTTGCTACCATCCGCCTGAGACAAAGGAGGCATCGATTTTAGGGAAAATGAAACGAAACACCAATTGTTAGAATATTAAAACAAGTTCCTTTTGCTATAAATTATTGTAATAATATTTTTGTTGATATTTAAATACATCATAATATTATTAGATGTACATGTAAGCGTTAATATTGTCTATGCATTTAATTTTACTAATTTTTGTATTTATATTACCTACTCGTATTAGATATTATATTATCACGACATATTTTACCTTTCTTCCTTGATCATTTATTTCATTCTTATAAAAATTATAATAAATATATAAGGTAAAAATATACTGAATTATGAAATAAGTATCATTATATCCTTTTAAAACTTCAGTTTATTTTTGTTTACTAAACTCAATGGATGAACATGATTTAGTTTTACTTTAACAGCCACGCAAGAACAACTGTAGGCACATAGTTACGCGCGCAATATTGAGTCTAAAGAGCACTTCTTATGCTGATTGACTAGGAAATCTTAATGCAGTTTTCTCCTTCGGCATCAGTCATTTTAGAGGTTAAAGAGAACTGTAAATATCTAAATTTCGAGCGGCGGATTGGGCGTTAAAGCTCTTATGATAAATGTAAATAAATAAAACTAAGAAAAGGGGGAAAATATGATATTGTGTTGATGAAGTACAAAATATAAAATTTACGATTATTTTTCTGATTAAATAATTTACGAGATAAAATAAATAATAGAAATTTATTTTTAAAAAATGTCGACCATTGATTACTACATTTTAATATCGACCTATCGATATATCGTCCAAAAAAATATTAGTAATAAATATATACGATATTTCTAATTATGAATATCGAAAATATAACAATAATCCTGACTCATCTTGTTCGTGGTATACTTTAATATGATATTGACACTGTGACACAACAAATTATTCTATTCCATATCTATAGTGTATACAAAGTATTCTGTGATATCAATAGACACAAAATTTGTCTTGACAACTGTGTTTATATTTCACTTTAACTTTTTACTGTCAAGACGTTTTGAAGCAATTTCTTTATTATTATTTTTAACACATGTTATAATTTTTTTTTTTAATTAAACGCTACCGTCATGTCTCAGAGTCGTCTTGCATCGTGTATCCCCCTACCTTTAGAGCACAAGCCATTAGTGACTGTAATCGAAAAGGCGAAAGACTGGGCATTAATGCATGGTGTTGGAATGCGAGATAAAAAACATTTTACTAAAGATTCAATCCAGGTGCTTATCCCGGGCCAAAATCTCATGAGTAACCTAAATCTTTATTTCTGATTTCTTTTTATTTCTTTCTAACAGATAGCTCCATTTGTGTTGCTGCCATCTCCTTTCCCTAGAACTGAGTTTAATAAAGCAATTGAACTGCAACCTATCCTTAATGAGCTCATGCATAAGGTAAGATTTTCACTGTCTACCCAGTAGGGACTTTTGGGCAAACAACATTTAAATAACAGTTATCAAAATAATATAATAGTTAATAGATTGATGAAGTTAATATCACCAAATACAAAAATTTTATACATTTTTGTTTGGTTATCTAAGTGTATTTCATATCTTTTAAAGTTCTTTTAATTTTTTTTATACAGAAAAGCTTTTCACATTTACAGAGTGACATAAATACATGTAAATTTTGGTATTGATTCCAATGTAGTTCAACTGAATTAATGCACAATAATATTTTTAGGTAGCTCATGATGAAAAATTTCTGGAACATACACTACAGAATGCTTTACAGGTGGATGAATTCACAGCAAATTTATATGACATATGGGTTAAAGTGCGTCAAGAAGGGATAACACAGGTAATTATGACTAAGCATTAACAATAATCTAATTCATTTACACTGATTTACCATGACTTAAAATATGCTAGATTCATCAGGACCATTGACATATTTATTACATACTTAATGCTACTTTCATTATCATGGGGCTTTGTACACAAAATAAACACTTCTATATCAATGTAAACTTTGTATTTTCTAAAATTCAATCAGTGATGGACTTTGGAGCAAATCTTAATAGGAATAAAGGTATTATTATCCCTTATATTAGTTCTTGTGATTTAATATACTGTGTTGTTTTATTAGAATAGGCTAATTGAGCAGTGGTTCCCTTGATGGTAAGTATAAACCCCTGTTTATTGTCATCCACGTCACCACTGATATTGTATAGGTCTATTATACAATCACTACAAATATGGGTCTGTGGCTATTACATTCACAAGTGCGAATTATTTACTATTGCTGATTTTCCATACAGCTATTGTAAATTTCTCGACTGGACCCATTTTCTGCAGCAAGGGCTGTATTTAAGCTGTTGTTATGTAAGTTATTAGTTACATTTCATATATGTCTGGCGTAGCCCATATCTCTTGGCATGCTGCGCTCCGACATAATGCTGGAATCAAGGTGTCCGCACACAGAGAACCAGTGTGCAAAACACACGCCCTATTGCTCTTGGAAGCAGGTGGAAATCAACAGCATTGCCTCTGGATTTGGTCATCTTGGACCAATCTCGAGGGACATACAGAGGTAGCCCCATCGTAATGTAAAGACAAATCAACTGTCCTATTACACTATGAACGGTCTTGTCTTGATACATTGTAGTTTTGTGCCATCTCCTAACACTATTTAAAAAGTAGCATATGTATATACAGCAGAACAGCTCAGCTTTTCGAAAAATTTGCAAATATTTTTTTATTCTTTGTCCTGTTGATTGATGAGGTGCCATTATGTATTATGTTTATCTCCCTTAGGAGAGAGCCTTAATGCTTGAAAGCTTCAATTTTATGATAGAAAGAGGGAAAACTTAGTTAATTAACATAAATTTACTATTAAAGTGAGGAAAATAAAACTCAAATGCAAATTTTTCGAACAAATCTGTATCAACAGTTTTATGGCATTTATGTACCGTCCAAAGTTCAATGCAATGGTCTCTATGGGTTTAATATTTTCTTTTATGTCCTTAAAGTGATCTTGATATAAATCTAAAATTGATTCAAATACCTCTCCACTTAGAATGTTTTGTACAAACATTGATTTGAAAGAATCAAAGCATTCAAGCTTGTAATAAGAAAAAGTATTCATAATAAGTAGTAAGGTGTACACTCATACGGAATTAATACAAACATAAAAGTTATCATACAAATAAATGAAACAATTTTCCACTCTTTTGCCAAATACGCTCTGTGTGGTACTGTGTTGTTATGGGCAGGCGTGACGCTTACCAAAAAAAAATTAATTATAGGGCATAAATTTAACATGGAACATAAAAAAATATTTTGTCCAGATTTCTCATTTTACAATGTCTATAGTATAAACTAGCTAAAGAGTGTTTATTGTGAAATATCTTAAATTAATTCAAACAATTATATACAATAGCAATAAATTTATAAGGGCTGTTAAAAGTGGTAGGACTCATTTGCTGAGTCTGGGGTAGTACCACTCCATGTGTAAAACAGCACAGTAGTGTGTCAACACTACTTTGTTCCAGTTTATAGGGCAATGATACAAGCATGATACTGGCTAAAGAGCTGGACCTTTTTTTAACTCTGGGTTGACAAATGCAGCACAGAGCCAAGTATGTTCTGTGTGGCACTGCATTGTTTTGGGCAGGCATATTGCTTACCATCAAGCGCAAGACTTGCTTGTGTCGTAATTTTATCTAATAACAAAATACTTGAATAAAAACAAAAATTTAAACTAAATCTTTATAATTCTTTATACTTACTCAACACAAAATTGATATGTGTTATGTTCAAACACTCAATGTCATAAATATCAATCATACTTTGACCTGCCAATTATTTCATTTATGATAATATATATTAAGAATATTTAAAATGTCGTGAAATTTTCACATGAGTATGCTATATGGAGTTCCAGGACCCATTATTTGCTTTTCTTCAAATTATAGTTTTGATAACAATGTTTGGAATAACAATATAATGTTTACAAATCAAATCAATATCTGTTTATTCAATAGGCCTATGTAAACACTTTCGAATCGTCATTTTTACACTGGCTCGTAATGCAGTTCTGCTGTGAAGAGCCGCAAGACATCTTGTGGAATCTTATTATATACACATACACGCAGACCCATGAAGGATTTGTACACCTATTGGAGACCAAGTCTAGGTGTAAAAGGCTTTTTTCTATTTCTAGTATTTAACATGTGTTTGTCACTGTTTTTTATATAGTTATTAATATTTTTCAAATAAAATGTTGCAGAGTATGTATTGTGAGGCAAGTTTTAAAAACATCTCGCAGGGAATTTCCAGCTCTCAAACTGTAGATAGCATTTAAAGGGTAAAAGTAACGTGAGATACTGTATCATGCATGAATATGGATCCAGTGGTTCTTTTTAAATTACCCTACTGGTCTCAGCACAAATTAAATTAAAGTTAACATTACGTTTTACAGTCTGTCATGCTCGGTCTCTTCCGCTCCGACTACCTGATGCAGTGTACAGAAGCGAACCGAATAAAGCAAGTGGAGTTTAACACGATAGCGTCGAGTTTTGGCGCCATCTCGTCCAATCTTCCCGCCATGTCTCGGTACCGACATGTTTTGTGCTGTCGCTTTGCGCGCGAGGTTATGACATTGATTTTTTTTTTAATTTTTCCCTTTGAAAAATTACATTGGTGTTTTATGTTCGGTTTAGATAAAAAAAAAATCAATGTCACACACCTCACGCACAACTGCGATTCAGTCAACATCTCTCATGTGTCTGCTACTCTATGGCAATGCACGCTATGCAATCATTTCTCACACCACTATTGGATATCGCTTGTTGACTGTTCAATTTTTTTTATTATTTAATCTGTACGCACCGCTTTCGCTTTTGTTTATTTTTTTTTTGTTGTACTGTGCACCCGTATCGTAAGTTTGGTATTGCTGGTATGTTATCCACGTTGGTGAGAAAATAATTATATATAACTTTGTTTTAGACGTAGAGCATTTGAGTGCATGTATTTGAGAGCATAGCTTCGGTAGTGTTCACTTGAGAGATGTTACCTGAGGCCTACATTGTCGGTTATGAAAATGGCGTACTCCATCGCGGTAGCTCTTTGGTTAGCTCGTTAGCTCGTTTTTTTCTCTCTCCACTCATCGCTGGTTTCGGGGCTTAGGGTACACATCTTTCAAAAGTCTCGTTGTGCGGCTTGCATTCATTCATACACACACACACACAGACACGCACGTGCACGTGATGATATCATCCTATCTCGCTGGGAAACCGGTTGACGTCATAAGTATTTTCTAAGTGGACTCTTGCAGAGTCAGACTGGGGCGGTAACACTGCATTGCCAGATATTCTGCCGCCAAGCAGTAGTGTGTAATCATTACTGTGTCCCGGTTTGAAGGGTAATGATGCCAGCGAAATTACAGGGCAAAGAGAAAGACCATCTAATATCTCTGGGTGACGAGCGCAGCATAGAGCCAAGCACGCTCTGTGTGCTACTGTATTGTTATGGGCAGGTGCGACGCCTACTACTAGGCTTACGACGTGCTCGTCTCGTCTGTATCTCGTATAAAAAAAGTTAATAATTTTTGTATGATTAGTAAAAACTTTCTTCAGATCGTCATATGTAATCCAAAGTTCTGACGTTTCTTTATTTGCACGATTACTTCGTTCAATAAATTCTGAAGCATAGTTAACTATTACATATGATTTTAAAGCCCTATCTATGACTAAGCACTATTTATAAATTGTGTCAATAATGTCGAAGTCTGATAAAGACTACTAGAATATTCTTTTTATTATACTTAAATTTGTGCATATTATACTTAAATGTGTGGTTTTTTCCTCTGGATGTTATAAAAAACATTGGCGGGCACAGATTAAAAAAAATTACATTAGACTACCCTAACTAGAAACCACTAACTGATTGCTATGGACAACCGAAAAATAATAATTAACGTAATTTCTTGATAACTCATGTCAGATGAATAACAAATGAAAACTCGTACAACTGACTTTTTTTTTACGTGATAAAGTGATAAGACGAGCAGGTCGTACGCCTGATGGTAAGCGTCACGCCTGCCCATTACAACACAGTACCACACAGCTTGTTTGGCTCTGTGTTGCGCTCGTCACCAAGAGATATTAGATGGTCTATCTCTTTGCCCTGCACTGGCATCATTGCCCTTCAAACCGGAACACAGTAGTGCTTACATATTACTGCTTGGCGACAGAATATCTGGCAATGCAGTGGTACCTCCCCAGTAGGACTCTGCAAGGCTTTTAACATCTCTCCGAAGAAAATTATTCTTCTCAATCAAGTCTTGGCATCTTTTCCCAAGAGTTTCTCAGAATTTACCGCGCAAATTACTATAGTAATTCCCCCCGTAATCAAAGAAGACGACGCTTCTAAATCTTTTACGTCATAAACGTCATGTCGTTTCTTCGGTTCACCATTTTATCACGCGAAGACTCGATTGATAAGTTTTAAATTAGCGTAATATTAAGTACTGATAACGATAAAAAAGATTTATGACAAACAAATTAACAATTTGAAGAGATTTTACTGTTAAATTAAAACAAATCGTCGTCATGGTTAAAAGAGCCTTATTCATGAATCTACCTCAAGTAACTGTTATGTGGGAACAGGTGGTAGATTTTGCCGTTTGATAAAAATATTTTGATACAATCTCGATGATTGAGTTGGCCCTTCCTAAGCCCGGCGTTAAGAGATGTAGGATTAACTCCTACCCGGGGTGAAGATTTTCACGTTTTTAAAGATTATTATCCATAATTAGGACTTTCGTTGACGTGAATATAATTTTTTTTTACGTGATTAAGTGACGAGACAAGCAAGTCGTGCGCCTGATGGTAAACGTCACACCTGCCCATAACAACACAGTACCACACGAAGCGTGCTCGGCTCTGTGCTGCGCTCATCACCTAGACATAAGATGGTCTTTCTCTTTGCCCTGTAATTATATTAGCAATATTGCCCTTCAAACCGGAACACAGTAGTGCCTACATACTACCGCTTGGCGGCAGAATAACATGCCATGCAGTGGTACGGCCCCAGTCGAACTCTGCAAGAGTCCTGCCACTTTAAAATATATTTTAATTTTTATATTATTTTCGACACAATATAATGAAATTCAACCAAAGACACAGTGTTTTTAAACCAAATGTGACGTCCAGAGTGCTTAGTAGAATTATTTTACCATGTATTATAATAAAAATTCACTAAAAGGGGTTTGGTGTATAAAAGTCTAACAGCAGAAGCCGTATTCGTTCGCGCTCGTGCCACAGTCACTTGTTTTAAATATTCTGTATAAATATTTTTTCCAAACACGGGAGTCAATGACCAGAAATGGCCTTTGGTGAGCCTCGGTCTTCCTTTCGTTAATCCTATTAAATATACTTAGCAGATAGTTGCGTAAGCGCCGAAATTTCGCGGTATTAATCGCTTTAGGGCTTACTAAATACTAAGTGGGTAAGCTAAAACATGTCTGGGATTAGAAGTCCTTAATGAAGTAATTTAAGATTAACATAGGCTATAAGCCCGTTTAAGGTCGACAGAAATAGTAGTTTACATACAACATTAACATAGATTATAAATCAAAAAATTATCAATAACCAATCAGGTTGCCACAGATAATAATAAAAACTAAAAACTTGCAGCAAACATTAAAAACAAAGAAGGGTATAAAAACATTAAAAATGTATTGATACATAAAGTCGTTATTTAAAAATGTAATCCTTGTTTTAATTATTGATATACTACACGAATGATATTAAGATCTAACATATTTTTATTTGAATCTCTACACACTCCTATAGATGAAAGAACTTTGGGCACATTTTGTTAGTATAATGTAGATTACCAAATTCGTACAATGAAGATTATTTTTTACAGAAATAAAAATATTACGCCCAAATGATAGGTTCAATTGCAAAGAGTTACACCTGGAGTTATTTCCGTAATTGTTTGCCATCAGTTCTGATGCGAACCACAATTGATAGTTATGTCGCTTATTATCCTATTTTTTGTAGCGCTAATTCCGTATAATAACGCATATCGGAGGTTGGTAAGTTTAACAAAAACACAAGTGAATTTTTTCCACTTGGCTAATGACAGTGTTGTGTTTTGGAATAAACGTAATAGCGATGTTTGCGACTGATTTTGGTTTGCAAAAAGTCCGTTTGACGTGGAATTGACGTGTTTCAACGGTTTGAATGAATAATAAATGACATTTATACGTATTTATGATGCGGACAGATACAGGCATTACGTATACAGGCGGACATTAAAAATTTATTCCGAAGAAAATGGGCCAAGTGCAGAGCGCGAATCAAAGACTTGCTTACACATGTTGACGTTAATCTGCGTGTTTTCCCGCAATGCTATTAGACAAGTTGCAATAAAAAGTATTAGCCGCTACTGAATATACATAAATATAATTAAGACTGTTTTAATTGGGTGTAATTAATCTTATCTATATTACAAGCAGGGTTATCTATATTACACGCAGCTAGATAAATTTAAAATGATGTGCATTACCCTTTTACTAAATAACTAACGTAGGTTAGTACCTAGTTCATAGTAAATATGTCGAAATGGTAATTAAAAAATATTTGTAGAATAGTTAATTATTTAAGTTCCTACTTTAGATTGTAAATATATGTACGAAATTTTCGATGATTTTCAACGTACACTGTAAGGAAACAGAAAAACGTTAATTGATAACGAATTGTTTTTAATCAACATTATTTTTTTAAGGAAGAAAAATACGCATGAATAAGTTTTAATACTATCAGAGAGTGTTAAGCTTTACATAATTACGTCTACTTTAGTTTTTCAAAATTATATCATCTGGACGCCCGCCAGAATACGAAACTACAAGTGTCGTCTTAACCTTCAGTTTAAACCGCAAATGAATATAAGAATAGCATCTCGCTTTCATTACAACATTAGTGAAATTGTTTCACTAATTAGTATCTAGTTAACGAAATCCTAAGTTTCCGGTGTACTTATGACGAATATACAATATGTAGTGAATACGATGATTAACAAATGTTATTTTTTAAAAAACAGATAAGAATTGATTTAAAAATAAATTTAACAAAAATTAAAAAAAAATAAAAACGCCTTCCCCTTCTTGTAATAATTATCGTGTCACTAAGAC
>DWGO01000398.1:0-12535 GCA_018247635.1 Eurytides dolicaon deicoon
GATAGACCATCTTATATCTCTGGGTGATGAGTGCAGCACAGAGCCAAACACGCTCTGTGTGGAACTGTTGTTATGGGCAGGACGTGACGCTTACCATCAGGCGCATAACTTGTTCATCTCGTCACTTTATGTCGTAAAAAAATCTTCAATTGACAAAAAACTCTGCCACGTTTTTATAACGAGTATACTGATCAAATACAGTTAACTGGATACGTAGTAAACGTATAAAATTATTGTTGAATTTCCGTACACCTGCAATATCGTGGAATATTTAATAATTCCTAGTCTTTCCGCGATCCCCTTTGAGCGATAAGTGGTACGCGAGGATGCAGATCCAGCATTACAGTGATGATATTCTGAAATGATATTTATAATGCCTTATGCTTTTCAACATTTAAATGTCTCATGATAACGAACCCCATTTTAGCATAATATTTGACCCGAGAAGTCAAACATATTGGCGAAGTGAATACGCTAGTTAAAATACAACGGATTGCCAGCACATTGCCAACTTGTAACATTATATTATAATAAAAACGCTGATGGTTCGCTCACAGCAAACTCAATTAAATGATATTGATATTTGAACATTACGCATACATACTAGATTAGAAAATTTCCTTTTTATATTTTTTTTTACGTGATAAAGTGACGAGTTACTGATGGTAAGCGTCACGCCTGCCCATAACAACACAGTACCACACAGAGCGTGTATGGCTCTGTGTTGCGCTCATCACCCAGAGATATTAGATGGTCCATCGCTTTGCCCAGTCATTGCTCTGGCATCATTGCCCTTCAAACCGGAACACAGTAGTGCTTACACATTTCTGCTTGGCGGCAGAATATCTAGCAATGCAGTGGTACCTCCCCAGTCGGACTCTGCAAGAGTCCTACCACTAAACATCGCACATGATAAAAGTCCTCGATGATAATGGCCGGAGGTATATTTTTTCTCCTTACAAAATGTTTTCCATCCTTCAGGAATTGATAAATGATCTTAGCTTTCTCCCTGTAATTTATATTCATATGTTTATTTATAGAGCTTGACATAAATGTAGTTATAAAGCCACGTTGTTACAAATTCTAGATATATTTGAGTCACAGATAAAACGTGACATTAATTTTGCAAATATGAACTTAGGTCGTCCAATTATATTCAGGCGGGGTTGTACCCTCGAAGCGTGATCGATGTCTTGCTCAGCTGTATCCCCGCTTAGCAAGCAACGCTAATGACAAGATCGATGGGTTTTCCTTAATAAGAGTAACTTCAATTTACCCTGCTAGTTTAGGCAGTGATGACATATTTAAAATCAATGTTATACCAAAAATTACGCAGATCTTTTAAGCTTTTTAAAAAGATTCTTTAGCTAAAAAGTTACGATGACATAATGTTGCCAGTGTATTATTCAAAATGTAAGCAGGTGGATGGATTCTCAAAAATCTTGCCTCATCACTCTCATTTCTTTGAAAGTGGATATAATTTTGCTTCTCATCATTTTTTTTATCAATGGGATTAATTTCATCCATTGTTACATTGAAAGGACACCCAACGGAATATTTCTTATGAAATTTGGAATTTAAAAAATTTCAAATGGACTTGGCGAATTTTAGACATAATTTAATATCCTGATTTTTAAAATAATTTCTAACTTTGAAGGTATTAGATATTAGTAGCAGTTCATTTTTTTAATGATATAAGTCAATTTATAAAAATTATATGTCCCGCATGTAGTTTAACTTCATCGAGTTGACTAAAATTTCTATAATAGACAGCGTATATTTTTGAATACAATATACCATATATTCGTACTAGAAAAAGAACTTTACTTTAATGACAGATACGATAAAAAAATCACATATTTTTTCACTAGATACAAGATCTCCTGGTTTGTTTTTTTCTTAGTTTTAGTTTTATATTTAGATTGTTTTTTTTTAATGAAGCTATTTTACACATTTCATCAAGAAATTTAGGACGCTATATCTTTATGTCCAGTAATTGCGTTGGCAACATTATCGTTCAAACCGGAACACAGTAGTGCCACCCTAGGGGGACTCTGCAAAAGAGTTTTACTAGTTATGCACTTACAGAGTATTTAAAAGAAAATCGTAGATTTTGATAAGATGAAGGATATTCGCCATTCCTTAGAGAAAATTATCATTATTATATAAATTATACGAAAAAATTACCATACTTTAAATACGTAAACATAAAATGATATTAATTTTGCAGTCTAAAATGGGTTCAAAAGCGTTAGTTGTCATGACATTTAAAATTCCGTATTTCCCCCTTGATTCTCCTTTACCATCTACTGTCAACAAGCTTTATTGCGATGCCATAAAAACATGAATGAATGAATGAATGAATTACTTTGAAACTTTTACTCTGGATGTCAATTAATCTGAACGAGACAAATCAAATATGCGCCATCCACAACTGTGTTAAATTTTCATTCGTATTTGAATAATTTGGAATACGGGACATGACATTTTTTCGACCGAAGAGCTTTGGATCGATGTTTGCTTCGGTAACGAATATCCGTTGACTGACCCAATAAAAGGCTTAATCCTATATTCAATCTCCGTCAAAAGTACCTTTTATAAATAGAATATAAAAATAATAACTTAGCTTTTAATAATTTTTATACAATGTTTTGAAACAAGAACCCGTATCCGTAATTGTAGAATTAAAATAAAATATATAATGAATATTTTTAAAAATATTGCGATTTCTTCAAATCAATTAGATGACATTTCAAATATATAAAAGCTTGTTTGTACGTACAATGAGTTTTTTTCTCATTTTTTCTGTTCCCTTATAGTTAATTTAGTTGTGGTATGAAATAAATATCTATGTTTATAGTTAATTTGTATACGTATATAGGGCAAAGAATTCTAAGTAGTATTGTAGTGCGGCAAATGAATAGATAAATCTATTATTAATTGGGCACCTACCGAACAACTACTAACAGTAGTAACGCCTCCTTGAACAATGAATTATAATATTGAATCTACCACTTGGACCTTTTAAAACAAAAATTAAAAATATCTTATTACAAAAAGCATACTACACTGTCCAAGAGTTTCTGGTAGATCAAAATGTATGGAATTAAGTTGATTGACTCCTATGTGGGATAGCAAATCGATTGTACAATTGAACATTGTAATAATATTTTAAAAGAGCAACTGTTGATTGGTAGCTTCCTCACGAACTTATATGTAAAAATGACGATTCTAAAGTGCCTACATAGGCCTATTTGAATAAAGATATTTTGATACGATTTGATTTGATTTGATTTGATTTGTAGTTAAAGTTATGCAAATGTTAAATTAGTTGAACCAAAATAAAATGTTTTGCTCAACCTATTATAAAAAATACTTCATTATCGTTAGGTTAAGTGGGGTTTTCCACAAAAGTAGGTAGATGGAGTATGAGAGATAATGTCTTGCCTTATCACTTTCGCTTCATTTAATAACAAGCTGATTTTGCTCCATCTTCTTTTTAAAATGGTTGAAGAGACATTGATAAGAGATCTAATTTCAGATATGGCAATGTTGACTTCGAGTTTTGATGAAAGCAAAAGAAGGAACATTAATTTCGTCGATTGTTACTTTGGAATAACTTTTTTTTACTTTCTCGATCTTTTGATTATCAAGGTTATTGAATATTGGTACATACTTTCTAAATGGTAGGACTCTTGCAACTTTTTTTATGTGATATAGTGACGAGACGAGCAAATCGTACGCCTGATGGTAAGCTTCACGACTGCCCATAACAACACGGTACCACACACAGCGTGTTTGCCTCTGTGCTGCGCTCGTCACCTAGAGAAATAAGATGGTCTATCTCTTTTCCTTATAATTTCTTTGGCATCATTGATCTTCAAAGCGGTGCTTACGCACTACTGTTTGGCGGTAGAGTATCTGGTAATGCAGTGGTACCGCCCAAGCCAGATTTTTTAAGTAGTAGGACTCCTGCAAAGTAGAGGCTTTATAATTGAAGGCGACGGCGACGACTTCGACGTTTCTGTGGCGGTAAAATTTTTGTAGGTTTTCGCAATTTACATTGTGATCATAAAAGGGTTATTTACATTGCGCGCTTTCTAATGTCAAATTAATGTTTAAATTACGTTCTCTCTACGTTACTTTTATTGCGTATAGGTCACGCAATAAAAGTAACGTAGTGTTTGTTGAACTCCAAGCCTACGTATATTCTCAACTGCGTCCGGGGAAAAATCCTGACAGTATCAATATTTTAAAAGTTTTCTAGATATTTTTTAGACTAATCCAGAGGTCGGCAGCCTTTTGAGTCGGAAGAGTTATATTTACAAAGTTTTTAAAGAGCCATAAAATTTTTCTTGCCAACAATAAATATTACTTGTTCTTTTTATCAATAATAGAGCCGCAGCTTCACATCGAAAGAGCCGCATGTGGCTCGCGAGCAGCAGGTTGCCGACCCCTAGACTAATCCCATAATTATAATGGGCCACGGACAATATTGCCTGCCTTACATGATCACTAAAAGTGAGTTTTATTATACTTTATCATATATTACTTCCAAATGCTTGATCTTTTAGTATATTTTCATTTTACTCATAATATATCTAAGCATAATATATATGTATCTCACTGCATTTATGTTGAGTAAACTTTGCAAATAGAGATGCAAAGCTTACTCAACGCTTCTGCTGCTTCTGTATCCCTAAAATAGAACGAGCTATTACAAAATAGGAACTTATTCTGTTCTACGGATACAGAAGCAGACAACTATTTAAACCATAAAAATCGTACCATGCGCGAAACACCTTTTAATTTTTTTTGTGCCTGGACGATTATAATCTATGGCGAATGTCTATACATTCGCTTAAAGAAGTTCACATCTCAATTATTTCACAACATTTTTTGGTAAAAATTGAAATCAGCAAAGATCAACAGGGAACCGTGTGAATAGGGTTTGGAAATACCAAAATGTAGTTCATTAAATTCAAGAGAATTTAGAAATAATAATATCTTCCATTTATGCGAATGATACAATACATTATAAAATGGCCGTCACGCTGTAACGTGACTATGAATGTTGGAAGTTAGTTGATATTATTATAAAAATTATTTCAAATTTATATTTTATAAAGAAATTAGAAATAACTAAATAATTATAGGGGGTAAAAGTACTTCATACAAATCATACATTATATTTTCAAACCAGGTGTGCGAAAATGCCTATTCAAATTTTACAATTGAAACCTCCTAGTTATTTAAATTCCATCCCTATTGCTGAGTAACAACAATGTCAGCAATAATTCTTGCGCTATTGCCTTTTCAATTAGGCAACTGCGACATTTCGATGCAGTGAAACGCGTATGTAAAATATTAATTACCAGAAGCTGTCACAGTTTAAATGTTAAACGTATTCTAATTGTTATAACTGAAATAAAATGATCAATTTTGTTCCGACTTTTATTATAAGAATAATTCACCAAAACACAATAAACATTTTATTAAATTTCTTAAAGAACGGAACATCCTATATTCATACATATATATGTGTGTTTCATCGTTGGACACAGGTCTTCTCTGTAAAGAGGGTATAAAGGCAGAGACTGTCACGATGCACAAGTGTGGGTTGGCGGATTTTATGTATGTACATATATAAGATTGTTTTTATTGTTTCTTAAGTATTTAGGTTTCCTCGCGATATTTTATTTTGCCGCTAAGCAGGTGGCAAATCAGAACTTAAAATTGTTAATTACAAATTAACAAATTTGTAATTAACAATTGTGCCGGCACCGGGATTTGAACTCAAAAAATGAGGAGTTAATTTATTGTTCGTTTTCAATGGTTTTCTTTTAGTTTTATATTTAGTTTCTTTTGTGAAGTATTTATCGTATCTTCGTTTCACAGGGTTGATTAGAATTGATCTCGTGGCGACCATTTGGGTTTACTGTGGTCAAATTGGAGTTTAAATATTGTATTAGGTTATTCAAAATGAAGGTGGAGGTGGAGAGAAAAAGGACGAAGGAGAGGCGTGGAAAAAATAAAACTATCTTAAATATAAATTTGAAGGCTAATATACATAACTTTTAGTGGGGTTGCGTTCTGTTATACGGAGTATTGAAATCCACTTTTTAAAAAAGGAAATTTTATTGGCTGAAATATTACATTCAGTTATATAGTAATATTTAACAAAGCTTGAAATTAGTAACTGGTAAAAGACAAGTATCCCGGTCTGAGGGTGATCCGTGAGTGACGTCCCTTTCCTTTCTTTGCGATCTCGAATGCTCTAGCTTGCTGTCGCGTCATGCTGACATAGCGTAATCTATGGGTTGTCCCAAGTAAAAGGGATGGATATAACAACCCCCCCGTTAAGAGGAAACTTAGGAAAAATAGAAATAAGTTTACGTTTTAACCGATACGCAAGCGGGGCTGATCTAATTCTATATCTTTATCTGAATTATCATCTGGGTTTATAACTACCGTTTTTGATCTTTTAAGTAGATTTCCGAGATACTTGTCCTTTGTGAAAATACAATATAATATTAGAAAAAGACTTAAAATACATGAGAACATACTTAAAATTGAGAAACTTATATGATTATGCCAACTATAATTATTTAAAGGTTTTACAGAATTGAGATTTTCCATGATCTGTTCTGATTCTAATTTTAAGATTTTTAAGTTATCTAAGTTTACATTAAGAATTTTAGAATTTGGTAGACTTAACTTTCTTACATTATTTATTTGACAACAATTGTCGCTAAGTATATTAAAGGTAGGATTAATAGTAGGTACACTTATAGTAGGATATGTATTACTTACAAATCTAGAATTCATATGATAGGCTATACACTCTACAGGCATGTTAAGTACACCTGTACCGGATATAGAAAACTCAGTGACATGATTGCTTTTACATTCTATGGTAAGTTTGGCAGGTTTAGATTGTACAAATATCCATTTTCCGTTATTTAATTTATGCCAAATATTTATATCGCCTTGTATAACTTTGTATTGACAGGTATTAGGTATTTTTGATACAATTTTGGTTATAATTTCAATTTCACATGATGGGTTGCCGGGTACTGAATAAACATTTATCATTTCGCAAAGGTAAATCTTAGTTGTTACAATGTTTTTACAGGAGTTCAAATCTTTGAGAAAGGTAAATGAAGATTTGTCCTTACTTAAAGCTACATAGTTCTCAGAAGGCAATAACATAACAAAAGAGTTTGAATGATTAGCATTGTACGGAGTTGGTAATGGTATGCTCTTGTATAGGTTAAATTCTAGGGCACTTACTAAAGGAATCTTAATTACGAAAACTAATTTATCCTTGACATAGTAACAAATTAAATCGGCAATATTAAGTAGCATATGGATATTACTTAATTCTAAATTAACAGGAAAGTCCTTATATTTAGGGATTATCTTAAAATTATTTACAATATCATCATACAGTTGGTTAGGTGTCAAAATAGAAGGATGTAGGATGTTTGCTTTTGCAATTAAGATAGAGTTTAAAATATCTTCAATTTTAAAAGATAGAGTCAACAGATTTGATTGTAAGATGTTCAAAATAGAATTTAGTTTCGTTAGGAAACGATCACTATGAACGACTTGAGACATATTATTAAAGGCTGAAGATATACAGTCAATAGCAGCATCAAGTTTGGCTTGATTTGTATTTAGTTCGCGTATGGAATCATTTATATTCGAAATTGCTATTTGTGATACGACAATGCTTCTTTTTACTGAATCTACTAGAATCTTATTATTGTCGTTTAAATTATCAATAGCTTTATTATAATATTGAGCATCGTCTTCATTCATAGTACCAAATATGTGTTTGAAGATAACACCTACACCGGAAAACCAAGCTGCTCGTTTAGATACACCGTTAGATATTATGTTTGATATTGAATTAAAGTCGCGTATAATGTCGTCAAATAGGGAGTTTAATGGCTGTAGTATATTCTGACACATACTGTTATCTATTTCCTCGCTTTCTCGGCATTGGTATCGAATGTTATTAAAAGCGTCTCGAATGTTAGCAACGTAACCCCTATATACAGAAATATCGACAGGGATGACGATATGAAATTTGTCATTATTTGCTTTTAATGTACCGACAGGGTCGAAGAGTATGCCAGGACTCTCGGTGACGAATTCCACAAACTGGTTGTCATCAGTCGTTAGGGCAGAGCAACAGTGAGCGAGAATGATCCTGTAAATTATAATTACTAAACTAATCTGTTTCGTAGGTGTAAGGTAAAGGTGTAAATAAAGAAATATTTTATAGGACATATGTGTATATATGTTTAAATTAAAAGGATGTAAGAATAGATATATTTTAATTATCTTGATTTGCAGGTTTTACTTCATCAAAGTGATGAGTTACATACCTTCGATTTATTAAGAGAGTTAAGGTGTTGTTTCTATGCACTTTGACAATTTTATAAGGGCCTTTCCACACTGGAGAGAGCGCTTTTCGAAGTCGAAGGTGATTTTTTAAGTATGCATAGTCGCCAACTTTGTATTGTACTGGCCGACTATGTCTGTCATAGTAAGTTTTGGATCTTTGTTTAGAAGCTTGAATATTTTGTAGTGCTTTTTCCCGAGAAATTTTAAGGCGGTGATGGAGCATTTTAATATATTCGGGATAAGTGACATCGGTGCGTAATTCAAAAATAGAATCCGGAATATAAGGTTTGTGTCCGAAGACAAGTTCAAATGGAGTAAAACGAGTTGTAGTGTGGACAGTACTATTATAAGTTAACATGGCAGTATATACAAATCTAGGCCAGTTTGATTGGTTTTCGTTGACGTAGGATTTTAAATATTCTTTCAGGGTCGAATGGCTCCTTTCAAGTGCTCCCTGAGTCTGCGGATGGTACGGAGAAGACCAGATTTGTTTAATTTTTAAATATTCGCAGGTCTTTTTGAATAACTCAGCGGTGAAATTGCTGCCTTGGTCTGTAAGTATTGATTTTGGGATGCCGAAGAGTGTGATAAAATGAACAAGGCATTCGCAAGAGTCTTCTGCTGTGGCATTTGAAATTGGGTAAGCGATTGAGTATTTTGTCAGATCATCCTGAAGTGTGAGGATATATTTTAGCTTATTAAGTCCAGCTTCAGGTAAAGGACCAACTATATCCAGGCTGATTCTTTCAAAGGGGCGAGTGGAGGTTGTAGTTATTTGCATAGGGGCTTTATTAATTTTACGGAGGGCTTTATTATATTGACATGATTTACAGTTTTTAACGTAATTTTCGATTTCAGATCGCATGTTTTTCCAATAATAACGCTCTTTTATCCTGTCATACATCCTGTTGGATCCTAAATGACCGGCAATTGGGATGTCGTGATTTTCAGTTAGTATTTTCCTAATTTCCGATGGGACAGGGTATATAATGACATTGCGATAAATGTTAAGGACTATGTTAGTATTATTAAAAAGATATACAAGCATGCCATATATTTTAGTAAATGAAATTTGTTCAAATGGACCCTTGAAGTCGGAAATTGCTATTTCGTTGATGTTACCGGTAAGTATAATGTCATCTCGGACAGATTTTAATGTTTTAAATATATCAGGATACGTGCATGTGTCGAAGTAATATACTTTAGTAAAGATAAAATAGTATGTTTTGTCGTTTACTTGAATCTTTTTGAATGAATGGAGTTCCCGTTCGCCATCTTTTACTGTACTATCGGCTATGGAAATCACATCTTGAACGTATGGATTTGCCTCATCGTAGTCAATTGATGTGGGTATGATGACTGTTTTTTCTTTACATTTTAGTAGGTCCTCGTTATGTTCTTTAATATAGGTGTTGTAGGTTTCGGTTTTATTGGAAAATGATTTAATAAAGTCGGAATAATCTTTGTTGGAGTGTGAAAGCACTTTGTCTACCTGTCTGTCTTTGTCAATTGGAGAAATTTGTTGAGAAATTGCAGGTTCAGTTTCAGAAGGAAGGGGATTTGGTAAATCAGGAGGATTTTGAGCATTGGGAGAATTGAACGGAGTAAAATCTAAGTTTAGTTCGTTTAAAGGGCTGATGCCTAAGTCACTCAGTTGAATTAATTCGTCAATTATGTCTGAAGGAACATCTGACTCTGGAAAAGGATCAGGAATTGGGATAGGACATTGGTCTTTAGATGAGTTCGATGTCGAGGGTTGCGGATCTACATCGTTTCCCAAAATGGGATGTACAGGGTAACGCGAAAGTGCGTCAGCGTTACTGTTAATCTTTCCTTTCTTGTAAATTACTTCGTAGTCGAACTCTTCTAACTTAAGCCTCCATCTTACTAATTTGGATCCGGGTTCTTTACAGTTAAATAACCATTTTAAGGGTCGATGGTCTGTAACAATTGAGAATTTACGGCCATAGAGATATGGTCTAAAAGTTTTTGTGCCGAAAATGATGGCTAGGCATTCTTTTTCTGTTACACTATAATTATTTTCAGCTTTGTTCAAAGTTCTAGATGCATATGCAATGGGACGGTCACTGCCTATAGGGCCCTGAGATAGAATGGCAGAGATTGCATCTTGAGATGCGTCACACGTTAAGACAAATGGTTTCGTAAAATCGGGGTAAGCTAAAATAGGGGCTGAAATCAATGCATTTTTAAGGGTTTCGAAAGCTAATTGTTGTTCATTGTTCCATTTAAATGGGATATCTTTCTTAAGTAAATAAGTTAAGGGTTTTGCGATTTTAGACATGTCTGGAATGAACCGGCGATAGTAGGAAACTAATCCCAAGAATGATTTTATGTCTTTGGGGCATTTTGGAGTTGGAAATTCTCTTACGGCTTTTGTCTTATCCGGGTTAGGTTTTACGCCTTGATCAGTTATGATATGCCCTAGGTACGAGACATCTTTTCGAAGGAATTCGCATTTGTCCGGCTGTAGTTTTAAATTAAAAGTTCTGAGTCGGTCAAAGACATTGGACAAGTTTTTTATATGTGTATCGAGGTCATAAGAATAAATTACGATGTCATCTAAATAGACAAAACACTGTAGACCTTGGAGGCCAGAGAGTGCTGTGTTCATTAATCTCTGGAACGTCGCTGGGGCATTTTTAAGGCCGAAGGGCATTCGGGTGAACTCGAAATGACCTTGAGGAACAGAGAAAGCAGATTTTGGGCCATCTTGCTCCGAAATTTGGATTTGGTGAAAACCCGACGCAAGGTCTAAGGTACTGAAGTATTTACATTTCCCGAGTTGGTCTAATATTTCGGATATATTAGGAATGGGATAGGAATCTCCGATTGTGATATCATTAAGCTTGCGATAGTCAATTACTATGCGCCATTTACGTTGTCCAGATGCGTCGACCTTTTTGGGTACTATCCAGATAGGGGATGACCAAGGAGATGTTGAGGGTTTGATGATTCCGTCATTGAGCATCTTGTCTATCTGAGATTGCACTTCTTGCTTATGAACTTCCGGGAATCTATAGGATTTAGTATTGATTGGGACAGTGGACGAAGTGATTATATTATGTTGTAGAGCATCAGTACAGGTTAGTTTATCGTTAGGAAGATGGAAAATATCTGAATAGTAGGAACAGAGTTCGTATAGCGCGTTGGTTTCTTCAGAATTTAGATGAGAGACGCGTAAGAGGTTGATTACTTCTTCAGTTCGAGTCGTAACATTATTATTGTAGAAGACTTTGGCATTGTTTATATTAAAAGGGTTGCCACGACCAAGTGTACCTAGAGGTAAGATCTTGAACTTTAGGTTTGGATCGATATGCATTGGAGATTCAGAGGTGTTCACGACAGAGATGTTAATTCTTCCATTCGGTTTCACTTTTACAATACAATTCGCTATAAGAAGAGAGTCTATTGGGTTTTGATCTAGAACTAGCCCTTCGCTTATCTCTGGATTTGAAACAGAGCATTCAATAATAGTTTCAGTGCGAGGTGGTATTGTGTAAATCGGTTCGGTAAAGTTTAAGGCAAATTCGACTTTGTCAATAGTTAATGTGTTTTGGGCGTAATCGACCTTGCTGTTGAATTTTGAGAGAAGGTCATTGCCAATAATACCATCATAAGGAAAATCGTTCAAAACTGCGACATGGAAGTGATGATTTAATGATTTGATTTCGATGGGGATATGTCCCAGTGAGCGAATAGAGTTGTCTGGGGTAATACCGTTTATGTAAATTATATGTTTAACAATTTCAGGCATAGTCTCAACTGCCTTTGCTTTAATAAGGCACACAGATGCACCACTATCGACAAGGAATTTTAATGGTATCGAAGAGACCGATGTCTGCACCTCTACAAAAGGTAAATATTTTTTTATTGGATACGTTGTAAAGTTATAAGTCTTGAATATGTTTTCTTTTGTTTCAGGTGCGGTACACGAGGGACATAATTTGGCAGGGGAATTAGAAGGATTGGTGGTTACGGTTGATGATTGGATAGAGTCAGAGTTTAGTGAATTAGAATTTTTTATTTTACCCGATATAGTATTAGTGGGATTAGAAACAGCGATTGAATAGTTACGAGTATGGTATTTGGTAGTGATTGA